>CAJUYH010007254.1:0-17991 GCA_910591685.1 Galerucella tenella | reverse complement strand
ATTGTGGTTTAATTTCCCAAGAAATTAAAAAAAGAATGAATAATATACCACAAGGAACATACAGAAGATAATTATATGGATAATGTGATCTCTATAGACAACTTAGTCCTTACAGATTTTTCAGTTTGTGATAATTTTGTACAAAATGTACATCAATACCTCAAAGTTTTTGATTTATTTTCAAATATCTAGCTTTTTTAACTGGCCTGTTGGCTCTGCCAGTGCCAAAAACTTAGAGAAAAAAAAAAGCTTTTTAATATTCCAATAGGTTATGTGATTATAAATGTCAACCGTCAACCGCTCCCAAAAACACCTTACTCACCACGGTCCATGAATTTGCGTACCGTTGAAGTATACTCAAAGACAAAAGTTTGAACCGACCTGTCGCGAAAACGTTACGGTCCCGTGAAATTGTGTAACGTTGAGTCAACGGTACCTCGCAGCAAAACGCCTAGTGGTAGGTATTTCTGACAACAGGGACGTATATAAGAGGGGGTTTGGGGGGTTCAAACCCTCCCCATAGAAATTACAATAAAGGTACAATTATTTTTTATGAGCATACCGCCGCAATATGAGTATTCATCGGGATGTGGCAATAGAAATAGACTCCTCAACAATTATGAATAATTTAGCTGAAGAGGTTAAATTTACTTTTGTGAGATCAATTTTCTGTTTTAATAAAAGCTTCAATTTTCAATCATCTATCACTTTTTAAAATAGGTGCTCCCAAATTAATATACAGGTAACATCTCGGCTGGTATGGGAATGCGGCGAAGAACCTGGAAGACTGGCGGACTCGGAACAGTGTAACACTGGAGTGGGTTCCAGGTCACAAAGGAATCGCTGGCAATGAAAAAGCTTACGAACTTGCAAGAGCAGGATCGTCAATGAACGGAACCGAACCATCTGTGGGCATCCCCAGATGCTCCACTAGGTCATGGTTAAAAGGGTGGGTAAAAGAACAATCCATACAACTCTGGAAAAATATGCCCAGGCAAACACATGGGAAGAAATTTATAAAAGAACCATCAGAAAAAGTAGCAAAAGAACTGCTCTCAATGAGCAGGAACAAACTACGCACCATAACGGGGCTTCTTACGGGAGACTTTCCCACAAAGGAGCACCTGAACAAAATAGGGCTGTATAACGGAGACCTCACATGCAGGAGATGCAAAAAAGACACTGAAACAGCTTTGCACATATTATGCAACTGTGAGACGCTGGACCACAAGAGGCAAAAACTAAATGGAAGACCCCAAATGACTCCAGAAGACTTCTACAACCAACCAGTAAAGAACCTGTCTGAGCTAATACAGGGAACGGATCGGCTGAATAGGCTGTAGTCAGAAACCTATCAGATGAAAAAAACAAAAACCCTCCCCATGTAAAAGCTATAGCTACGTGACTGGCTGACAATTATGAATATCGGCGTCAACCGAATGCAAAACTTTTATTCAAAGTTACAGAAACTAGGAATACTGTCGAGGGTTTAATAATTTATTGTTCATAGGATTAATAAAAAATCGCAATATGAATAATCTAATATACCTAAGATTACTCAATTTGATTGTTATAATGGGTTTTGTTGGGTAGGCTGTGTGTGACTTTGACAATAAAATAGTGTCTACGTTTAAGGGTTCAAGACTCGAGTTCGCCATTATAGTCAGTGCGCGTCGTGTGTGAAAATGGAAGTAATTTTGAAAAACCAAATAAAAATTGAAAGGCATTTACATCCACCCTCGCATCCACCCAGCTGGTGATAATGGTAAGCAGACTTTATTTACTATCAACTTCAATTTCTAAACAAAATGCTTCTATAAACAAGGGTAGTATTCTACTGAGATACAGGATGTTTAAAATTCTCCTGATTTTAATAAAAGTGAAAAAAGTGATGCAATTACTGATTATACGAAAGCAGTAAATTTTATAAATCTAAACACATATTTATTATTATGAAAACGAGATACTCTTCCCCGACTACAACAGAGATGGAGTCACAGTTTTGTCATGGTAAGTTTGGTATTTTTCTAAAATGTTTTTGACCTCAATTCCTCTTCAATAATGAGATAATTACACATTTTTTATTGAGCACACGCAGATATTGACTTATTAAAAAAATCATACAGAATGTCCCACGACGTTTTGAAGGTTCAATATCTTGAAAACTGACAATAAATATATCTAAAATTTAGGTGGTATATATAAACCGACATGTCAACAATTTTTAAAGCGGTTAATTCATTTGGAACAATTACCTTCCATCATAAGCATCTGATACAACTTTTGAAAAGGGTTTATTTTTTCTGTAAAAATTTCCATTTACCATGGGAGTACCATACAAATTTCCTCCCATCATAGGCGTGTAATGAAATTTCCGGAAATATGGTACTATTGGAGTACCATACAATTTTTAAAAGGCAAACATTTGCAAAAATTTCTCTCTATCATGGACGTAAGATAAAATTTGTGTAAGGGAATCATTGATTTGTGAAATTCCCATTTACCATGGGCGTACGATAATAACCCTTAAGGGGGTTAATTTATTGGGACAAATTTTCTCTTATCATAGACGTACGATGAAATCTTTGAAGAGGATTTTTGTGAAAATTTCTATACCATCGAAGTGCGATAAAATTAATATAAGGGATTAATGAATTTATTTGGACAAATCTTTCTCTTCATGGGCGTACGAAAAATTTTTCAAAAGGGATTAATTTGTTTGTAAAAACTCCATAGCATGAGCGTACCACAAAATTTTTCGAGAGAGTTGATTTATTTGATGAAATTTCCTTTTGCTATGGAAGTGAAAAAAAATGTTGAAAGAGGTTCATATGTTTTTATTTTCACTTCTGTCGGCAGTCGTCATGGCTGCCTATTTGTTTTTTTTTCGAGATATAGGATTAACAAAAAGTCGTGGGACACTCTGTATAATTTTATGTTAGTTTATCAACCATTTCTTATTGGTCTATTTCTAGTATTATATCTTTATTAATTAAAATTGAAAATATTGAACTCATGTTTTGGCAGATCTTTTAATTTATGATTATTTAAAGAAAAACACTCAAATGTATAAGGATCATCTATGATTTTTCCTGTGACAAATTTTTTGTGACCCGGTTTGGAATATATCTAGCATTTATAGGAAATAAAGGAGGTTCTCCTCTCTCCAATAAAATCTAAATAAATCGTTAATTGAAAAATATTTAAAACCACATTTAACTCTTCACGTACATTAAATTATAACCATTGAGACACCATAAAAAATAATCTGGTGCTATTATAAAGCAATGATTCGCTTTCAAGACACATTATAAAATATACTCAACATTGAAGTAGAAACAGTTTGTAAAATATACTTATATTCAATAACGTTCTCATTTGTTTTTGATTTAATTGTTATTGTTATCACGTTTAGATATAAATAATGGCGGTTTGTATAAGGTACATGGACATTGTTAGATTGAAATTTTACTAGATCTATTAACGAAAGTTTTTACAAAAATTGCGACAGCTCTGTTGTAGAGCACCTCAATGGTTATGGCGCCAAGATTAACAGTTTTATTAACTCATTGCTGAATATTGTCTACGTAGAGGAGAGCGTGTCCAAAAATATACTTTTTTGTTTTCAAAATAAAGTTTCTTGGACCCAAGATGTTTTTTCATCTAAATTGACAACCGAACTGTGTTCCGAAGAAGATTTTTCATGACCTACTAGAGTAGATGACGATTTTGACGAGGGTATAGGTTCAATATCCACGGGAACTGTCAGTCTTATGCTCCTTCCTCGATAGCAAGCACCATCGTCACTGTTGACGTCACTATCACTGTTTGCGTCGCTGTTTGTGCTAAATTCGTCCATTTCATGCTCTGTATCTTCGTCATCATCAAATACAGAATCGCTAGAAAATGATTGTACTTCGAAGTCTGGAATATCAGTTCCTAAACAAAAAATAATTATCAGATATTATAACCATACAGTTTTGTATACAGTGCTATTCAAAAGTCCCCTCCCTCCCTCGTATCTTTTGAACGGCTACACTTACATTAATCAAATTTGGAGGGTGAAAATATTTGTTGTAAACTTCTCTACGAATGGTAACAGGTGACGTTATAGTAATAGATGACATCACAGTGCCACTCTGGCCAATAATCTTAAATAGGACCTTATGGCAAGTGATATCTCGTTTGAAAGGCAATGACATTGGCTACATAGCCATATTAATTTTGTTTGGGTTTAAACTGATTTTGACGGATAAATTAAATAAATACCAAAATTATTATTTCACATTCAAATATTGTAGATTTTTCAGTCCGCCTCTGGTTAATTGTCTAAAAAATTGACGTTTTTAATTTAATAGTATTTGTTGCTTTGCAAACTTTTTCTAAATAGCTTAAATATTTAATTTTATTATTGTTTAACAAGACGTTTAGGAGTATATCTACATAGGCAAAATGGTACGTACTCAAGCCGACAAAGTAGCAGTTATCTTATTAATTGGTGAATCTAAATCTCCATGAAGCGGAACGTTTATTTAATGAGAGATACCCAGATCGCTCTATCTCGAGAACTTATTTGAGGGAGCTTCTTCACAAGTTTGAAGCAACAGGTAGTGTTCAAGATGCCAAACGATCTGGTCGACCAACATTTAGTGATGATGAAAAAATTGATATAGTTGCTGAAATGGTAGTAAACCCTACTTCGTCTTCAACTAAAGTTGCGTCTATCTGTGAAGTAAGTAAAAGTACAGTACAGAGAGTGTTGGCTAAAAATAAATTTGATCCATACAAGTTAAAAATGGTGCACCACCTTTCGGATGACGACTTCGACAGAAGACTCGAATTCTGTAAATGTATGACAAATAAAATTAGTCAAAACCCACATTACAAAAAAACAATTTGTTTTAGTGACGAAAGTACTTTTTGCCTCAATGGAAATGTGAATACACAAAATGTAAGGTATTGGAGTGACACAAATCCTCACACCTTTCGTGAACGACATACCCAATTTCCAGAAAAAGTAGATGTTTGGGCAGGTATTTTGGAAACCCCATAGTTGGTGCTGTTTTCCTAAATTCAAATTTAAGCGGTGAAGTGTATCTGAGATGTTACAAAATGCAATTGAGCCGTTAATTCTTGCAATTCTGGAAGATAATCCAGATGAATTCGGCCATCTGAAAATAACATTTCAACTAGATGGTGCTCCTGCACATTATTATGGTGAAGTAAGACGTTACCTGGATTAAGAATATCGAAGTAGATGGATCGGCCGGCTAGGTCCTATAGAATGGCCACCTCGGTCACCAGATCTGACACCATTAGATTTTTTTCTATAGGGGTACTTAAAATGGAAGGTTTATACTACGGCACCAGATAGCATTGGCGTTTTGAAAGAAAGAATTATAGAAGAATGCAATGCAATTTCAGCTGACACATTCGAACGAGTACGACAAGAGTTTACTAATAGGATGTATTACTGTCCGGAAGTAGACGGAGCACATTTCGAACACTTGCCATAAGAATCCATTGTTGATATTTGATTAATAAATCAATTTAAAAAAATAATTTCAATAATTTTGGTATTTATTTAATGTATCCGTCAAAATTAGTTTAAATCCAACCAAAATTGATATGGCTATGTAGTCAATGTCAATGCCTTTCAAACAAGATATCACTTGCCATAAGGTCCCATTTAAAATTATTGGCCAGAGTGGCACTGTGACATCATCTATTACTATTACGTCACCTGGCAAGTGGTTACACTATATCTCATCAATAATAAAAACCGTTTTCCACGTTACAAAGTGCCGATACAGAGACGTTCCTTTGTATTATGTCATTCGTTTGTTGCTGTCTATACATTTTCCCACTATGTGTTACCGCTTCAGCTTAATAAAATAAATTTTGAAATTTATAGGTCGCGTGATATTAATAGTTATTTATGCAACAAATTCACGCGACGTCAAATTGTCCAACGAGGCCTTTAGGCAGGATATTCACCAGTTACCAGATGACTTAAACGAAACCAAACCTACAGACAACGCTTTATTCTTTATTCAATAAGATTTCTTTGACATTTACTCATACTATTTCAAATTCTTGGCAACATAGTCCAGTCATGGAAAACGGTTTTTATACTATAAAGTTGCATACCATTGTTTAAAACATAGATTCAAAAGTTTTGCATCACCTTCTTTGGATGCGAAGGAATTTTCTTGCGCTAACAATTTTTTGTTGGCTTGTTTATCAATGTTTACCATTTCAATATGTTCCATATTTTTTGCAATATACAGATGTTAACAGTTTTTTTTGTAAGATAACATTCTTAGTGCGATCATTTTAACATTCAAGGCATTTGATTTTTACGATTTTAAGTGCAAACATAAATCGTCAAGTCATAAGTGAGATTGACCGTGCAAGAATAGTGGCTTTAGTTGAAGAAGGTCATTCTCAAAGGTTCGTGGCAAACAGAGTTGGCGTTTGGCAAAGTGATGTGTCTCGTGTATGGAACCGGTATCTCCAGACCAATTCTCTTCGTGATAGACCTAGAAGCGGTAGAAGGCGTGTTACTCATCAGCGGCAGAACCGCTATATCCACTTAACTATCCGAAGAAACACGACCATGGCAATACCAGCACTCCAAAGAGATATGAGACATGCGTTGGGAGTTCAAGTATCGATCTCGACATTACGAAGACGAATACTTGCGACAGGTTTGATGTGTTGCCGACCAATAAGAGTGCCCAGACTACAACCTGAGCACAGAGTTCGCCGACTACAGTGGGCTCAAGAAAACGCGGCCTTGCCTGAAGAATTTTGGAATTAGGTGTTTTTTTCCGAGGAGACAAGGATTTGTTTGGTACAAGATAGCCATCGAATACGTGTGTGGCGGGATCCGAGGAGAGTTGCTCAGCCTGCCCATGCTCGCCCTTCAGAGGAGGAAGTGCTATGTTTTGGGCTGGTATCATGTTAAATTATCGCACAGAATTAATTCATGTGGAGAGAACGATGACTGGTGATAGGTATCTCAGGGAGATTCTACATCCTCACGAGAGACTATGGCGCGCAGCTGTTGGCAATTCCTTCGTTTTTATGGACGATAACGCCCGACGTCATCGGACCATAGCTGTAAATGAGTATCTTGAAACTGAAGGGATCAATCGTTTGAACTGCCTGCCCTATCTCCTGACATGAATCCCATCGAACATGCTTGGGACATGCTTGCCAGGGCAGTGGCAGCACGCAGAAATCCACCCAGGAGTGTAAAAGAACTTGTTCATGCGGCCCAAGAAGAATGGCGAAATATTCCTCAACAGAATATCAATAATTTGGTAAACACCATGGGCAGGCGACTTCAAGCTTGCATAAATTCTAGAGGTGGAAATATGGTTCGTTCGGTGAATCTTTTCCCATGTATGAAATTATTCACATACTACTTTTTGTAGTACGTCTCTTTCCTACTCACAGAATCTAAACCCCCGAAATGAATCCGTTTGCTCCATTACAACATAATATAACAAACAGAGATAGCCATATGATGAATGTCGGCGATAAGTTTAACGCGAATTTGTACGTTGACAAACCAAAGACTTTGTTTACATTTTTATTACACATTTTACTCATTTTTCTGCCCCTTGCATATAAATTTAATTAAAAAACAGTTGTTATAACGACTTACTCACACCCGAGTGTTCGAATTATTGTGGTAAGTAAAGATTATTTATCTACTTATTATTTATTTACTTCGCAATGAAAACTAACCTTAAATTGACATTTTCATCATGGTTATGGATAGAATTCCATCAAACTGAATGGTATGAAACATATTTTGCTGGGACTACCGCCATATCAATGTGAATTCAACGCTATTAAATAAATTTGGGCAAATTGCAAGTCATATTACAATAAATATATTGGTAAAGATAAGAATTCAGATAGTTCTGTTATAAATATGTGGAAAGAGGCACTGCAACAATGTCATCAACAAATTTAGGAAAAATGTGTTAGGCATAATAATGAAATTATAGAAAAGTGGCATGCCCAGAGCAAAATATAGTTGATATTAGCATTCAACCAATTACCATAGATATAAATACTGGTGATAGCTCTGATTCTATGAGGAAAATTAAATTAAATTTATTGTAAGTATATATGTATGAGTCTTAAATATACATATTTGAAATATTTATTATTTATTATCACAACCCAAAATATTTCTATTTTTCATTGTTGAACCGTATGGGTGGGACGGCCCAATAGTAATGGATGCTAGCCATAACACTAAAAAGGCAATTTTGATTTGCAAAGTTTCTACTGAGGTAATTGTTATTAATTCTAACTCTTATGCAAGTAAATTTGCGGAATAACCGTATAAAACTCTGGAATACTAACAGTTTTTTCAAACTAAAGGTTTAGGTAGCATATCGCTAAATGGCAGTGGAATATTTACAAATATCTAGGTTCAATAATAAATAACGCACGCCGTCATTTTAGCCACATCCTAATTGAAACATCAATCTACGACCTACGTGTAGTTAAATGTATTGATGTATTCCGTTTGTATATGAATGATGACGCATGGGAAAAGATTCACCGAACCAACTGTACTCTTTATTAAAAGTTCTCATGCAGGTTTTCCCTTAACCTTTTCTTTAAAAAGAATCAATTTGTATTTAATTTATTTAATTTCTAAGAATACTTTTTATGTTTAAAGCAAGTTTATTATTGGATAATAAAAATTTTTGACAAATATACACGTTTTTTTATTGAAACTAATTATTTGATTAATCTCTGATCCATTTATAATGAACACATTTTTTTTTTCGGAGATTTAGGGTGATGCAAAACTTTTGAATCTATGTGTATTAATCTTACAAAAGGAAATTAATCAGACTTGTGTATTTTCAGAGATAATTCAATATTCAAAGGAAATTCACTGCATCAATCAATCTAATATCATTTTGAGTAAAGCTAGAAATAAATAATTCCAAAGAGGTCCTATAATTATGTGGAATAAATATTTCGAGCATCTACAGAGTTAAAATGATTAATACTATGTTTTGAAAATCGAAAAACTAAATAGACCTAACAGCGAATTTCAAATCTACCAAGGAGAAAATAAAATTGGTTTCTGGTGGTGAAAAGTGTGATGCTTAATTATAGATATAGTTAAATATACAGGATGTTACTTCAAAGCGAATCATCATACTATTTGAAGAGAATAATTTGTTATGACTTCTGGCAAATATTACAGAATAAAAATATAAGATGTTTCACTCCAGGGCGGTTTGATTCAAGTTGTTTACGACTCGCTTTTGTTGTCAATAACGAGACCGGTAGATACCAGAGAAGTTCGAAAAGCTTATTTTATTTTAAGCTATACAGGGGTAATTAGAGAAATATATATTTCAATTAATAGGATTCTTTATCACAAATGTTTACTTTTTAAATGTTAATTATTTCGAAAAATGTTCGGGATATGAATTTGAAAAGGTAAGTAAAAAATAAACTTTAATTTTTAAAATGAATCAGTTCACAGTTTTTATCCAGCATCTTAGTAATTTTGTGATACTTATTGATAATCTAGCAGATATTTATCACAAATTCAATTAAATATACTCATTAGCCACCAGAATAATAGGGCCACTGAATCTTGAATTTTGATCTTCAAATAACGCGTATTTTTTGGATTCACAAGGTTAAAACAGTAAAAAGAGAAGCAGCTGCAGGATACCTTTATTAAAAATTTTTATAAATGTTGTAAAATACTAAGTTTGGAGTTTGGTTTATGTGTTAAATTTAATCTATTGTCTTTCAAATATTTCAATATACATTTGAGAGTAAAATATATACGGACTCTGGTATAGAGACTTGCATAATATTTGGAAGGAAATTGATTACATGGATGATGAAAAGAAAATTTAGTAAATTCGTTCAAAAGGAACTGACCAATTCCCTTTGGTTCGCTATAAAATTGAAATTTTGTGTTTTCTTGCTTAATGTACTTGTTTATATAATATCCTTATTATAAAAATAAATCCGTAATTTTGTATTAGCAAATATACAAAATATTTAGTGTTTAAGCTTTGCTATTAAAGAGAAAAATGTTAATGTGACTTTTTGCTCATTTCAATAATTAATTGATAAATTAAAAAATCTATATAACATAAAACACGAACAACCAATTATAAACACCGTTCTAAAATAACATCGCCGTCCCGTATAATATGCCAAATTAAATGCAAGTAAGGACGTAGCGACGTACTGCTCAGAAAGCGTCCGCAGGAAGACGCAGAGGACAGAATCCCCAAAAGATGAAGAGAATGAAGAAGAGGAGATGGATTTCACGGAAGTGATATCCATCAGACAAATACAAAAGAAAGAAGCCGCCGCCAGAAGGAAAGCCAACGAGGAAGCGATGATGGACGAGGCCATCCGCAAAAACAAGGAAACAACGACGACGCGCCGACCACCACCCGTCATTCTGCGGAGCATCCACCACTGGAGCTCCGTAAGAAAGGAAATTGAGAAGAGGAATATAAAGACGAGGTACATAACTATCCGGGAAAGACTCGGAGTGAAAATACCCTGCGAAGGACCAGAGGACTACAGGAACCTAACGAGGTACCTGAGAGAAGAAAGAAAAGAAGTGGAGTGGTATACGTATATGCCACAAGAAGAAAGGATGGCAAGGATCGTCATCCGAGGATTAACGCACTGCGAGGACACCAAGGAGATCAAGGAAGAAATCGAAAGACAAGGGGTAAGTATAAAACGACTAACCCAACTTCATTCCAGATTCGGAGAGAGAAGACCTCTACCCATCTACCTGGTGGAGCTGGAGTCTGAAGAAAAAGAAAAAATCCGGAAAATCCAACACATCCAGAACGTGAGGATCAGGTGGGAAGAACAAAGAAGAGGAAAGGGGCCGACGCAGTGCTACAACTGCCAAGGCTTCCACCACGGACAGACGACGTGTAACGTAAACACGAAATGCGTGAAGTGCGCAGGACCACACCGATCCAACGACTGCCCACGACCGAAGACCAAGCCGGCCACCTGCGCAAACTGCCAGGGAGAACACCCGGCAAACTACAAAGGATGCCCAAAAGCCCCAAACAATCAGAAGACAAGAACAACCGCAACAGCGGTGAAGAAGACGGGAGTCAGCTACGCCAAGCCGCAGCTAACAAGAAAACAACAACGACGACGGCAACAAAACAACAGATCCTCGAACAGGTGACAAAGCTATTAGCTCAGCTAATGGCTTAAAGTCGCTTGTAAGAGATCGGAAGAAAAGAAGACACACTCTATAAGGGTGTTTTCAGCCGAAATCGCCGGCTGAGGACGCACCTTGTAGAGGCAGCGCAAACACACACAACAGAAGACACAGACACAACGGAAGACCGCCGAAGAAAAAACCACCGAGGTTACACGGCCAAAGAGAAGACGGCTCGCCCCCAGCTGCTAGCCCTTTTAGCTAGGGACGAGCTGTACGCCGAAACGTGAACTACGATGATGAGACCCATCGGATAAGATGGGGGGATGTGGTGGAAGTCCTCCCCGGAGATGTACCTCGCTTAGAGAGGAACATCCCGGGTGGGACGGGCTCATCAAGGTTGTGTGTGACGTACTGTACCATCCAAGTCACAAGACAGTCACCAGCGGCATCGGTGCTTTACGCGATAAATTCGAACAAGTGAAACATCTTATATTTTTATTCTGTAATCTTCGCTTCTGGTTATGATTATTAGGTTGGCTGCCCTGATATGCATGGACATAATCTTTGATCTGATATGACCTTTTAACAAGTTTAAACGAAATTAAGTTTTAAAAAGAGAATACATTACATTTTATAACCGGCTCGGGTCGAAGTATAATTCGAAGTGTAATTGTGCGGGGTTGACGTAGGAAAAATGGAATTTGCTTGTGAACTAACTAAAGGACGCTTTTTGTTGTGTTTTTTTTTCTAAAACAGTGAGGTGCTAGATGAATAAAAGGAACCGAAATTAAAAAACTTTTAAAAAGAGGAAGTATTATTGGGTACAGAGTAATTTGAAAAAGAAAAGTCGTAGAAATCTACGTCACTGGGTTGTTTGCAGTTCAGGTTATAAGCATGCTAAAGAATGAGACTAGGGTTCGTAAAAACCTAAAATATGAAAAAATAATTGGATTATTATGAACCTTTTTGAAGTAAAACATTTATCAAGTGACCAGAATTATCTGACAGCTTTAGTTGATGTTATAAGGGGGAAAAGAAAAATTAAACACGAGTTAATGTGAAAATGGAACATGGGGATATAATCAGGGGTTGTGTGTGCAAATTTCAATAAAACTTTGTGGCGCGCTGGAGGTCGTAATTTTTGTCGGAAATGAAAAATAAAAAAACGAATTTGTAGGTCTGGACACGCTCTACAAGTTTTATTTCAAAAATTTTTCGATATCTTTCACCAGAAAAAAGTAAATAGCGAAAAAAAAAATTCTCCCCAAATTTTTGATCGATATCTCGAAAACGACGATCGATATGTGAAAAATGCATGGGACCATAATTGTAGATCGCGAGAAGAGCAACAAAAAAGTATTCCATAAAAAATTTCGTATCTCAACGGGGAACCGAGTTATGATGAAAAAACTGAATTTAAGGGTTTTTTTAAGATGGCGGAAATTGCACAAGGTAATTTTGGTCGACAATTTGAACTTAAGCTTTTCTTGCCATCCCCCACGTAATATCCAAAATTTGGCTTTCTCGGTTCATTTTCATTTATTTCCCGATTTTTCCGACGTAATGACTGGACTAATTTACAAACGAACCGCGAGAAGCGTTTACCCTGTCGTCTGACTGACAACTGCACTGTCAGTTTTCAATATATTATGAACGTACTCTCTATTTCATCAGGCATTTTTGGTTGAGCGCGAATTTTAAACTAATGGCATTATCAGTAGTAATACCCCTAGGGTCTCGATAATACCGAGATAATTTTGTCATAGAGAATGCTGAAAGCGTGTTGCTTGATAATATCCCAAGGCCGCAGGCCGAGGGCTATTATCTTTGAGCAGCACGCTTGAAGGATTCTCTACGACAAAATTTTGAGTATTTATCAAGACCCGAGGAGTATTCGATAAGATAATTTTTTACTTTGTAGGTATCAAAAAATTTATTGTCAATCTGACGTTTAATACTTTTCAATACAAACTTTATCAATTTTAATCGAATAGTATTCATTTTTATTTAAAACTACAGTTGTGAAAAGTACAATTGGTAAATTAATTGAATCGTTATATGCAATACCAAATCTTAGCGACATTTTTAATCCAGTTGTCAGTTTGACGTTTAATTAATTTTTAATAAAACATAAACACCAAACTGAAAACACCACATGTAGGGTATTATCGCTGTAATACAGCGGTGATTGGATGAAATTTGACACATGACTTGAAATTAAGTAATTTGATTGGTTACTATATTCAGTAAAAAATTATCATTGAAATATTCTAATTAAGTTCATGTGAACTAGTGGAATATCTACTTGAAAATGATGTGAGGTATGCGGCCAATAAACAGTCGATTAGAAAGATCTCGGGAACCAAAGTTGTATGTGAACAGTAAAATTTGGAAGGGTGGATTTTTTAATGAAAATTTTGCCATCTTTTTTCTGTATCCGGTTATACCGGAATTTATTTAGACACACCCTATATATTTTTCTATACTTCAGGGATATTTACGTTACTTTGAACAGTTTTTGTACATAGATCCCTATACCAATCTTTAACCATTTTTGAATGACATTTTTTTTGAATATACAGTGTCCCATGAAGAATAACTTATAAAATAATATAACTGAAAGTAGAGAAAAATATTGCAATATTTCCACCATTTAGACACCTTCAGCTCTTCTCGATCATTCTAATGGACAAGTTATCTACCACATCCTGAACATAGGGTGTCCCAGGACTTCCAAAAACTTGGGAAATAATAGAGAACCTAGAGAACTTCAGTTATAATTGTAAAAATAAAAAAGTATAAATTAAAATAGGGCTCTAAAGCTGGAAATTATGGCAATTTTTTGTTAAATACAACCATTTTTTTAATAATAACAATTACTAAGCCACTTAGCAGTTATAAATAAATAAGAATATTCAATTCCCACTTTAGAGCCCTACACCTCGTTAACGCAGGGCATGAGGTAAAATTCTATGAAGTACCTTCTATTAGTATTTTCAGTTTCCCAAGTTTTTGGTACAAAGTCCTTGGACATTTCTAGAAATGTCATAATAGTTAACAAAATAAGCTCACCTAATGAACTATTACAACTACTAATAGAAGCTAATGGAGCTAGCTTTGGTTTTAAATTCGGAATATCGACAACTCTGTCGTACAGCCCTCTATTACTCCCGCAAGGAGATCCTCCGGGAGTAGGATGAGTAACTCTAATATCTATGGGGTAATAAAAATCGTACATCTCCGGGACGTCGGAAAATTGACATTGGGACGATTTGCATTTGTGTCCAGGCATCGGAGGAAGTCCCAAAGTTGTAGAGGAATCTCTACGTTCTAAATATGAACTGCCCGATGATGAACAGGTGATATTGCTGGGTCGTCTTGGGATGTCGAGATTGCTAAAACAAACAAAAAATAGCTCTTACCTATCAGTACAGTCTTGAAGCTTAGCGATGTCGTCG
Source organism: Galerucella tenella (assembly GCA_910591685.1). Lineage (NCBI taxonomy): Eukaryota > Metazoa > Arthropoda > Insecta > Coleoptera > Chrysomelidae > Galerucella > Galerucella tenella. Next base: position 3,315 of record CAJUYH010007254.1, on the reverse strand, counting down.
TTCTTAATAAAAAAGGTAGAACGTGTCGCGGGACACACGGTAGGAACTTTAGTTTCTTTTGAGCAAAAATATTTTGGATCAATAAATAAATACACTTATTAATATAATAATTTACTATTTTACTCTGGATGCAACTTCATTTAAGAAAAATATATACAGTAGTATTAATTATAAATAAAAATAAAAATCTTATCATTAAGTTGATTGGCACAATAGTTATTTATGATACAAGTGCGTGAAGTTATACTTTTGCGCACGAAATGCGAAAATGCCAAAATATATGAAATAATCCGTACAAATTAACAACAAATACTTAAAAGGGAATAAAATGGGTATTTAAGGGGACCTCAGATTTTATAAAATTATGTAATACATCTGACGTTATAGATAAACAATTTGCATATTCCTCGGTGTTCGAGTAGTACGCAAACCAGACTCTCACGCGGTAGACCCGGGTTCGATTCCCCGTGAAGAAGTTTTTTTTTTAATTGTTAATTTTATTTTTAAATAATTATTCTGCTTGATATTAATAACGACAACAGGTAGACGTTTGTAATATTTAGCAGAATATTCATTATTATAGATAATGGTACGGTACCCTTCATGAGGAAGTCCGCCTGGCAACATCTACTTATAACAGCATCGTATGTTTAAAAAGGGAAACCGTAGCATTACGTAGCATTATACAAATTGGACATTCAAGAACTGTACGTTCACCACAAAAAAAATTAGTGCAAACATAAAATTGAATTGTTAAATTTTCAATTTGAAGTTATATTACAGTTTATAGAAATTTTTATTTTCTAGATTTTTCCTTAAGTGGGTCGTAGGAAAAATATGCTGTTCGACTCGTGTGGATTGTCCATATCGCACTTGAACGATTGAGCACTCCGTCTACGGCGTCCTGCTCAAACTTCGTCCTCGTGCGATATGGCCATCATATCCACACTAGTTCTATCAAAATATGCCCTTTTACATTTAAAAACAAGCTGCCAAATGTCAAATCAATTTATCCATCCATTTTAAAGTTATCGAATTAAAACATTCAAGTTTTCAAAATTTCAACACCCTGTATTTCGAAAAGTAAATGTGCTAGACCCCTTAGTCATCATATCATTTTGTCCAATTTTACGAGAGGAATCTACATGCAAACGTTGTAATTACCCTTAACGTTCGAGATGCTTACACCATTTTTTGCGCGATCGTATTGAAATAAATTCCGAATAAAATAATTTAAATTTCTTCGAAATGAACGGAATGTCAAAAGTGACATTTATACTTCTCGATCAGTTTAAAATATATTTTTTTTATTGGTGAACCATTTTACCTATTTAAAGCACGCCTCAGCGTGTTTAAATCGAACTTTAAAACACGCGCGTGTTTTAAAGTTACCGTGGCAACATCAACAACTCGAGAAACGAAGTCTCAATCTATGGTCTAAATCATGTCTAAATGACAACTTTTCCATCATTGATCTGACAGGAGTAGTTTGTAACGTCAAAACTTTTATTCGAACAATATTTAACAATGTCAAATTTATAAATTGAAATGGAAAATGCCGTTGGTATGGCTTAAAATATTAATATTTCGATTTCTCAAATCTTAGGAAATGGTATTTAAATTAATACTATTGACATTCACAGAACTCAATAAGGTTGAACTTCCATCAAAATACAAATTAGTTTATGTTTTTCCCATTTCCATGACAACGCAAGGTATACATCATATACATCACGAATTCAACCATTTGACATTCAGTTCTTATTTCCATCTATGATTTCCATTTCTTGTTGTTGTAGTAGTTATAGACCAGTATTTATAATTTCAAAGTGCACCAAAAAAAAATAGAGTAAAGTATTCGTGGATAACTGGTCTTTAAAACACTTGCTCTATTCCAAGCACTCCGGCATCGCCGTCGTGCTCGAAAAATCGCGCGTGTTTTAAAGACCTTAATATCGACTTATACTTTAATATACTATTGCATTTTGGTGAAATTGTTTTCATGCTATTTATTACTTTTCGACGTCTGAACGGTAAGTAAATCACTTACCGACGTGTTAAACTTAGAAACCAGTAAACACAACCTACCGGCCTGACAACCGAAGTTGTAAATAAACAAAAAAAATCAATCAAACAAAAAAAATCAATCGCGAAAAAAAATGATGGAAATAATAGTAAAAATGTATCTGAACAAATTCAAGTAGATCACCTGCATTGCGAATACCAGCTTTGCATGAAATTTTAATGTAGCATCGGTGGTTCAGTGGTAGAATGCTCGCCTTCCACGCGGGTGGTCCGGGTTCGATTCCCGGCCGAAGCATATGAATCGCTGCTTCGTAAACGAGAGAGAGACTCAGGAGAGAGGACACGCACGCAATTATGGCACATAACGAAGCAATGTAACATAACGTAACGTAACGGTCAGATCTTTTGCGTCAAACCTAACCTGACGTAAAGAACTAAAGTTCCAAAAACAGGAGTATATTTGTAAAATATGGTATAGTAGAGCCCTTTATTTATCACAAAAGATATGGAAAATTCCCGAATAATAATGATGAGAGTCGTTTATTCCAACATACATGTGGTTTCGGACCGTTGATTGTACATTAAATAAATAATAAGCTTATATTCCAACAAATGCACTAACCACGTAAGCTTCGACTCATTGTACGTAACTATGTTTGCGATTATAACGCGATACAAAAGATGGTTACTGCCAGATACATTGATTGGCATATTGACAGGACAAACTATTGACGATAATATAAAATACTATTTCGTATTTTATGTTTAATCAGAATGTGATGGTTTGAAAAATGGGCGATAAACATATCAATATTTATACCATGATACCACTAAAAGCAGAGCGGTGCTGTTTTTATACAGAGTTATTCATTGGTAAATCTGCAAACAGTAAAGGTGGATGAGACCCACTGAAGAGATTCTAAATAACATATATATGAGGGTTATCTTCTATATTTTGCATAAAGAGCTATGAAAAAAAGCAGTAGATAAATCTATTCATTTCTCCACGACGAGAAATAACATTAGGGCTCGGACTCGGACTCGGATGGAGAACCTGGAAGTCAGGAAAAAATAAAATAATACTCAAAAAGACTGGAAATGTCAGCGAATTAAAAGTTCGCACAAAAAAGGTAGGGAAGAGTCAGGAAATTTCAAACATAAGAACATGAGACTGGAAAAATGAATTCAAACGTTCGAAAAATGCATTTTTTGAGACGCCCGTTCAGAACTGGCCCAGAATGGATACTCGGGGGTTTTCGAGGTCGCTGATCACGATTATGATGTTCAAAT
>CAJUYH010007253.1:0-17994 GCA_910591685.1 Galerucella tenella | reverse complement strand
AAAAAAAAAAAAAAAAGAAAAGAAATAGAAAAGAAAGTGATGAAAATTGTTGAAAAATAAAGTGAAATGTGAATTAAGAGAGATAAAAAAATAACGAGAGAACGAACGAGTGAACATATTTGAAAATATTTCTTGATAATTACCATGAATAAAAAATATTATTGATGACGTTATGTATCAATGAAAATCATTTTTCATCTTGTCTATGAATTAAAAAAAAGAAAAAAAATCAGTCGCGTCGAAAAATTGAATAAAAAATAAATTAAAATGGAATAACATGTTGAAAGTATATTATTGCTTACTTTTTATGTAAAGTCATTATATCAGATGTTTACATAAAGCAACTGGATAAAATTAATTGTGAAAAGTATGCCGGGAAATACGGAAAAATTTAGGAAATTTTAAATTTAAATACTTTGATATTAGAAATATGGACTATGGGATTGAGCACATTGGAAAACACACTCACATATGAATATATATATATATTAATGAAAAGTAAAAAAAATAAAAAAAAACGAATGTAAAAGAGAAATTCATTGAAAGAGCGAATATATATATATATATCAGAATTTTTAACGTTAATAAAAGAAAATTATTCGAAATCATTTTATTTCATGCGTAATAAATCGAATAAAAATCTGAATATTGTTAAGGAACATCTGTAAATAGGTGGATGTACAAATTTTTCATTTCAATTATATGTATAAACGTTATTTATTAACGAAAAGAACAAAAAACAAAACTGTTAAATCTATATAGCTTGCCATAAAAATAATAGGCGTAACGAGCCGGTGGTTAGTGTGGATCCAATTCGTTGTGAAAAGTTAATATGAAACTAAAACCAAAAATATTTAAATCACGTTAGTCACTCAATGTAAATAATGAATAAATTTCAACTACTAATTGATGTGAGAAGTGCCAAAGGAAAAACGAGAAGAAAACCAAAAAAAAAAACGAAAAAGAAAATGGATTTAATCGTATAATGCAATTCTTTCCGCATTTTGATTATTAATATCATGGTGAATTCATTAATGGTAGCCATTATGTAATTGTGCAAAGAAAATATTGGTGTTTTATTCAATATAATTAAACAGCCAATCTTCATAGCCATCAACCAACAAAACAATTCACCCATAACAACTACCACACGATAATAATTAATAACAATGGGTTATTATTCTTGTATACTTAAGTATACTCTTGTAGTAATAAATATTAGTAAGCTTCACGTCAAATTCGTTTTCTTTCAAGCAACAATTTTCAAAAACATATGCGACATCATATCGTGAAAGGCAAACAAAAAAAAAGAAATACCAAAAAAAAAAAACGAAAAAGTAAAAATAGTAAAAATAAAGATAAAGGATAATAAATGCTTTTAATGTTTGTCGTCAATTGGTGTGACCTCCATGTCACATATATTCATTGATATCTCATTATATAGATTTATCACTTGAGTTTGTAAAAAAGAAAAACAAAAAAAAATTATTATCATAATAATAAATAAACTAAATTAAATAAAAGATTGATCTATACATAAAAACAAATTATTATATATATAATGGATTGATTTACTACTTATAAAAATGACAAAATTAATTTCTTTATCGATTAATAAATAAATAAGTAAACAAAATTCAATAAAAATTGAGTTGAACGCTACATTCAATTAGTTTTCTTCATTTATTTACGTCATCCTATTATAATATCTATATATATAATATTAAAGTTTGGTTCCCCATCTTCCAATACAGTAAAATTTGCAAAAAACACTTTATACATAGCATTTATGAGTACAGTTTTTTTCTATTAGAATACATGTTAATGAAAAATTGTGATAAAGAAGGAAATCAATCGTGAGTTCGCATTGACACTTATTAATTTGCGATTTGGATTTCGTCTCTGTTACATAATATCCACCTTACAATTCGCCAGTATTATAACGATTGATTAACTTCAAAACGTGACATATTGCAATGTCATGCAACTTTATATTAACTTGTGTATATGTGTATTAAAGGTACATAAAATAGTAGACCACGATATAACTATTCACCAGTTACGTGAGTGAATCCTTTCATACTTCACATCATTCAACTCCTGCAACACTTGCACAATTACATAATTTATCGACGTAATTTCTTGTTATATGAGCAACCAGCTTAGCTCACTCAATTTCAACATGGACTTGGAATATTAAAGCTATAGGACCGATTAGGCAATTAATTAACATCATCAAAGGTAAGTGATTGGCAATTTTCTTTTCATTCAATATTTTATCGGATATTTTTTTTATTCTATTTTATTTTTATTATTTTTTTTTTTTGAGATAAATTGGAAGCTTTTGATATTGAGAAAATTCTTTATTCTATCATTTTTTGTGTTCCTATTCGAATTTAATTTCATCTTCAAACAACTCTTTCATCTTGGAAATTCTTTGACTGTATCTTCAACTCGAATATTGGCACTTGAACGCAAAACTATGTCTATAGGGAATTTTTATAAGTAACTGACATCTCAAAGTATAGAATATCGTTTCTCAATACGAATTGGAATAATTTTTACTTCCCTTAATACATATATTCCCTTAATATATATATATATATATATAGTATGGGACTGTAAATGAAATTTAATATAACAAATGTAGAGTTAAAATTGATTAGATTTATTTTAAAAGAACTGAGTGTTGTGCAGTTGAGTTATGAGCGATGTGAACTGATGGAGTGTCGTCATTGAACTGCCATTCCCTTCATGGCATAGCATTGATATACCTGAACTGCCACTGTTCATCTACATTTCCTGTATATCATTAGAGTGCAATTAATAAAAAAAGTCTTGTCTGGGCTATTGTGAGTGCTGGCGACAGACATATAAAATTGAACTAACAATATAAAATATATATTATTCCCGAAATACCGATGAACACGTCACATAAGGAAGAAATATTATTAAACATATTCTATATCAAACCCAACATAAATCATTCTATTATTGTATGGCGACACTGAGCCCAGACTCATTATAGTAATATAGATTATCGCATACTACATATACACTATATATATATATATATACATATTCAAATTTTTATATCCTGTGGACACATATTTGATCCTATATATTTCTATATCATTTCATTGGGTTGTATTATTATTTCTTCGTTCTTTTTTTCATTTCATGTTAACTCACACTAAGGTTGTGCGTTTGAAATTTCCGCTCTCGTCAATTTATTCGAATTACCCAACCGCAATATATGCGACTAAAAACAATAAAAATAAACGCAAAAACATTTAAACTTGACAACAAAAGCATATAAAACATTTTTATTTTTATTGTGTCATATTTTCATTCATTCATCTTTTAATCATAACTTTTTTGCAGTGTCTATCCATAAAATATCAATGGACCCCAAATTTCATGTATCATCAAAACATCAACTTTCCGATGAAACAAAAGAAATTCATTGCAGCCTTTGCTTGAGAAAAAAAAAAGAAAAAAGAAAGATATCAGACAATCTACACTCCTGCAATATCGATAACATGACAATGATTTTTATTTCCGATACTGTTTTATTCATTGTGTCTTGAAATGATTGGAGCATAATCGTTTTTTTTTTTTTTTTTTCATCTCTTCAGTTTCATTTCATCGTATCCGCATAAAAATCTATCCTTGATAATGAATTATTTCTTTCTTCGTATTCAAATAAAAGTATTCATAACATTTATTATTTTAAATGTAATGAAAAAAATAAAAAAATAAAAAAAGAAAGACGGACGAAACATCAGGTTTCTAATAAAAGATAATGCTATAATAATTGGCAACTCTATATCTGTCATTGAAATACCATCATTTATTGATTTGCTATGGCAGACAGACAATCTCTCCATAAACGGCCATTTGCGATTTCACCCTCGCATCATTTCAATTTACGACACGTATATATATATATATATATAGTTTATCTCGATTACACCGAAATGAATCTTTAATATAGCAAAATAGGTAGAATATATGTAAATATATACACGGCAGAAATTGAACGACGATCGGAAATGCATGATTAATAGCATCCGATATCGAATAAAATAGTTATGTGCATATTAAATCTCTTTTTAAAATTCATCACAATGTCCTTAAACATGCGTACGCAAATATAATATTTAACCACTGTCACATTTGGAAAAAATTGAAATAATAAAAAATAAAAATGAGCCGGGAACAACACTTTACAACAAAAAACGACAGAATATTTGTTTGTTCGCTTTCATTTTTCTTTCTAAATACAAAAAAAAACAAAATTTTAAATAATGACTATGCATAGACCAACGCAAAGGATTTCATATAAATGATAATGTCCTGTCTCTTCGTCTCTCGCGCTATTGTGGGGCGAAAATAGTTCAAAGGAATTACTAATTTCTATTGGGCGGGAATCTGACGAGCTAAAAGTTGGAGCTTGGTAAAAAAATAAACCCTTGCGTTGTGTGACCCGATTATCCTGCAAATATATTGACGGGAAAAACGAAATAATAAACCAATCGTTTTTATAGATGAGAATATTTGCACACTCCAATGTATACATATGAAATATTCAATACCCATTCACCCACTCATTACCTAGTATAACCAATCGCTATATAAATCAACCATTTTATTCTCAGTTATCTGATAAAAATTAAATTTTCACTGCATCTGAACAAATTTCGAAAACTCTGATTTAATACTGTATTTTGTTATTTCACAACAGGTCTTGAATAAAACACTGTGCAATATTGATAATATTGCTGAATGAAAATGTAAAAGTGTGAAATAAATATTGCTGCAATTATTCTATTCGGAAATATAAATATATAAAGAGAAATATGAAAAGAACAATGTAGAGTATTGGTGTTTTCAGTATAAAAAATATAATTGAAGATGTAAATATCGGGCGTCGGGGTTAATGTAGAACAATCCATATGAAATATATATATATATATATATATATGGATATGCTTGAGCATATACTCAAAAGAAAGAAAAAAGATGAAAGGAACTATCTCGTTGATCTGCCACACAGACCCAATGAGATATTCATAAGCTTACGTGTGTATGTAAGACCTGAGCTCGTGCTCCCAGTGGGTTTATAACTCCCTCGCGAACGCTCAGAGGATGGTATAGTGTAACCCATGGAAAAAGCCTCTCGTATATATATGTGTCCCTTGAGAGAACTACACGTTTATTTATATCTATTTGACTTGCGTACTGTTAGTTCACTTGCAAGTACATTTAAGTTGCACGTGTGAGCCGTCAACTGAAAGAACAATTTTTATATTTTTATTTAACTCGATGGAATGGTACTTTGTTTAATTTTTCTTTTTTCAACATGTTCAAACATTTATTCCAAATGCTATCAAACACATAAACAAAACGATCAGAGGTTTGGTACATTTTTTCATGTATTTGAATATATATCAATATTTGAAAAATACAAATGCACAATTGTTTTCGTAAATTGTATCGATAATAACATCTATGTAAAACAAATTTGAATTTTATTAACTCTCAAATATGTCGTGAATGAATTTTTACATATATATCTTTGTCGGTATACGTGTTTTGTATGTGTGTATGCCAACGACAGCGTATCAATACTGAGAAGACGAAAAATATGGATACGAAAAAAAAATAAATAAATAAAAAATAATCGTAAAAATGTGAATGAAGTAATAAAAATTCATAAGACATGAAAATTCAAGTATATCCTACATAACACAATAAAATATATTTGAAAATGCAAACGTATTTCTTTTATACTGAAATATTAGTAACATGGAATTTATATTTATACACGAAATATTTCATATTAGCCCAGCCAGTCATAATCCAAAAAAAAAAAAAAGGCCAATCGTTGTTTAAATCAATTTTTTTTTGTCGGTAAATTAATTTTTTTTTTCAAATATTCAAATATGGAATACTCTGGTATTCAATGTTTTGGTTCGAAATGGCATATCAATTCTTCAATGATACCGATGATATTTTTAATTATTCATGCGAAGAAGTAAATAATTATGGACTTAAAAACAATTAAAACAAAAAAATATAAATTACTATTTTCCTCTATATTTACGTGTATTTATAATAAAAGATTCCGATAGCGGATGACTCAGATAATGTGAGATATCCAATGCGTATAAATTATTTTACGATGATAGATTTTGAGATTATTAATAAATAAATCAGCAGATTGACGCATCAATTCAATTATCTCTCAGACACTACAAATATATATATATACATATAACTTTTCTCTCAAACACATGAACTATACATTGATATTACATTCGCAGCATGTAGACAGAATGAATATGAATCTATACTCGTGGTGTATGTTATATTGCGCAACGTCCATCCATCTATATAATGCTAACACAAATAATAGTATCCAATTCTATCGTACCCGAATCATTTCAATAAACTTTATTCCAATATACAGTTGGCTACACAAAAAAAATATTTCTTGCCAATATTTGTTTTGTTCGAAATATTGCACATGCAATATTTCAATATGTATTGAAAATAAATGCATAGAGCAAATAATATGTATTAAATAAATAATATCAATGTGTCATACCCATATACACGCATAACATTTGTAACTGCATTCATAATCAAACAATGGGTGCAATAAATATATATATATACATATAAATGTATAGAAAGGAGAGATATGAAATAAAAAGACTGAACTGTGATATAGTTAATTGACTATCGATACGGAAGACTTGCCTCGGTAACATTGTTTTGTTCTCCGTATATGTTATATCCGTATATATCCCATTGATATACAATTAATCACGAGAATTATATCACAACAATTCAAAATGTTAGTTATGACATTACGTAAATATAACGTGATTTACTTATTCGATGGATTTTAATTTTAATTGTAGAGATTTGTGATAATTAATTATTTATGAATTAGATATGACATAACTCAATATGGTTTGTTGTTGCATTGTTGCAATGATTAATGTTGTGAATTAATGAAACATGGCCGATATTGTGTTCAATGTTCCGGTGCAATTAAAAAATTCTTGATACTATTTAGTCTAATTTTTGATTGATCTTACAATAAATTATCGATTTTACTGTCAAATTATTTTTTATTTTTTTCACATAATGAATAAATGACTTGAATCTTGAGTTCGCGGAGGATGCACATTATTCACTAGCATGCATCTATTTATTTCATGACGATAGTTAAATATAAGCAAATGGAATAGAAGAATTTTAATTATCAAGGAATCACAAATCGATTATTGGTTAATATGTAACATTTATTTTCACTATTATAATTACAAACTTATCAACCTTTCAAATTGGTAACGTCTAAATGTTTCTTCGATGAATTCTTAGTGCGGTGAAATTTGGAGAAGACCTTTTTGGATTGGAATCTAATTGAGAACTGTTGGTTAACATTTTGTACAGGAGTTGCAGCAATGGGTAGAGTCTACCGGGTGCTTAAGTGAGGGAAAAATATTTTATATTAATAGTTCTGATTGGTCGAGAAAATATATGGCGCGGGTCATAACTTACTACAACCAATATTTATTTTATAATATTTCGAAATGCAGCTGTCCGTTTGAATTGACAATGTCTAATCCGTAATGAAATTCTACGGTATGACGGATACTATTGTATATTATAAAGCCCCCCCCAATAAACCCGGTATCCGCCTTATGTTTATGGATTTACTCATAGTACCGATTCTTAACAATCATCAAAACTTTGCATTATCTCATAAAAATTAATTTGAAATCGATTGATTCATTGATTTTTGTAGATGGACAAACATATCACAAAGCTTCCGTGTTTGTTATTGACAAAAATACTCAATTGGTCTGTCGAAAGAAATAAATTTGCAAGATAGAGGATTAATCGTTGTGGTGAAAATGAATTTACTTTCTTGAAATTACAAAAACAATTTATTCGAATCACAAAATTTTCAATATCATATCGCACGCAATTTTTTCAATAATTCACAACACTATTTTATCCAACTAACAACACTCAATAAGTGAACAAAAATTAATTAATATCAATGAAATTGTGTAATGTCACGAATACAATACATTTATGCATACATAAATTTTGATATAGCGCCATAAAATAAAGTTTTTAAAGTGATAAACTACACTATTCGAATGTTCTTATTATATTCATTTCAGATAATTGAGTAAACATTATTCACTATAAAAACATCTAACACTGCATGTACGTCGAATCGTATTCTCTGTATATATAAATCAATAAATACAATTGAATATTTATTAGAAGATCATAAGATTTGAGATTGAAGCACACGTAGAGGATGTGAAATTTATAGAGCGTTGACAATATGTTGATAGATTACATTATATCGACTCTGGCAACACACCGGGATCGGTGAAACAACGCAAAGGGACAGAGACGCGGATGTAATCGTGAAACAATTAATCACATGATGGAACGTTATGTGTGTCGGCAAGTCTACATAATCCTCAGGGCTCCAACGATAGACACGATAAACATGGCCAAGATACAGTACCTATCAATTCAGTGACAAATCTACTAATAAACATACACTCAAGTCTCGTATGAAATAGTAATAATTATTGCTATTGGTGTTTGAAATCTTAAATTAAATCCCATTCATAAAAGCTCTAAATTCCCTTCTTTCAAATTCTAACATAAATATTAATAGGTAAATTATTATTTTCATATGAAAATAATTTGATGAAAAAATAAAAGTCTTCGTTGAAAGGATAAATCTCATTTAAATTTCAAGTTGTCAATATAGTGACAAAATATACGAGATGTAAGGACAGAGGAATTCAATAGTCATGAGAATGAAAAATTGCTGCGACATATCAATGTAATATGTTATCTATATATATGTACATATGTTTAGCTGTGTATATGTGTGTGTGTGTGTGTGAGCGAGTCATATCAGCATGGAAAATGTAAGATGTCTATTAAGGCCATCGACAGCTGCTCTATATAATTTTGTTGATAATCTTGAAGGAAACTTCTATCTCCCATTACTCATCCTCGTATGATATAATGTGCTCTTTCTCACACTTTCTCATTTTTTTTTCTTCTGGTTTTGTGAAAATTTATTTCAGTCTTTCCACAGTGACAATTTGAATCAATACAAATTGAAATATTGAATTGGAAAAATAATACATGAACAATTTGTTTTTGTGTTTTGCGGGGTAATGATATTTTGTCTATCGTAGCGCCGAACATAAAATAATAATACACTGGTGTATTGTTGTTTTTTCAATTGCACATAATAATTAGCTAATAAAGCACCATATAATACTTGAGATATGTGGCCATAATTATGAAAGTGGTCCAAGTCATATATTTCTTGTTTCGAGATATTTATTGAATTCGGATTTGAATAAATTGAGAAATATATTTTTGCATTATGCAACATTTTAATTTATAATTTTATTAGTCTTGATTAATGGAAATTTATTATAAATATGAAATTTTGTGTGAATTTCATACAAGAATGTTTTTAAAGTTTGAATTGACATATATTCAATGAGAGAATTGCAAAAATGATTCAATCTCGGTATAATCATTTTGTTGAAAAATCTAAAATAATAAAATAGTATTTTGCTATCGTTAAACAGAAGTGAAAATTTGAATAGTGAGTTGCGGATAAATGTGACATATCCCGTAAGTATATATACAGTAATGAAAAATTAGGAGCATTTATTTGTTTCTTAGTTTGGGGTTTGTCCTTTTTTTACTTTATTTTATTCTATTTTATTTATATGCATTACTGTGGGGGTTCGACATTCGTATCTATATATATATATATGGATGAATTTTTCTGTAGCTTCTTGGATACATACATTTTCGTAGTTATATACAAGATTCAGAAGAGAAGAGTAAACTGGATTCCAGTGACGGTACATGTATACAAGTTTTATGGACTGACCCAGGGAATACCAAGAGTTACAATTTATTTCGTGGAGGTTTTTCTTTTTTCATTTGTTTTTTATTTTATATATTCCTTCTTTTTCTCGTCTATCTGACTGTCTGTCTTCCTTCCTTTCAATTTATCTATCTCAACCTTCGTCTTCGTGTAGCAATGCCATTGAATCAATCGATCGTGGAGGGTTTTTTTTTTATTTTCCTCTTTTTTTATTATTTTTATTTTCTTTTAAATAATTTATGCTGCAAAAAACGAATTCGATCAAAGTGAGTCAGATACTCCAGACCTTATAATATTTACTATTCACTATTACCATTACTTTCGTTATTATTAATATTATTATTTAAATTATTAACATACACGGAAACTTGATGAATACAGTGTTATTTTATCATTCCATGTTCGAGTTACTGTTTGTTGGTCTGTAATAAACAAATTGATAAAGTGGTTAAATGAGAATGAACAAAATTTGCAATTGTCTATATACATTCCCTCAAACTGCAGCCAAATTTGTGTAAATTTGTCTTTGGAAGGGATATATATAATATTTAATATAATATTATATAAAATATAAAATAGAATATTATATAAAATTACTGATTGTTTTTTAGTATTAAATAAATAAATAAATCGATATATAAGTCAATTAAATAATCAGTTTATCAATTAACTAACGCAATGTAAAGTACAAGATAAGTCTACTGCTTGCCTATATTTCTTTTGTATTGTAAAATTCGAATAAGCAAATTCGTTATTTTTAAATTTCAATGAATGCATCAATCACAAATTTGTAAGTGTAGAAATTGCAGTTGCTTAGCAGTCTACTTTATCGCGGTCTCCCCATATACACTAAATTACATGATAACATTGATAGATGAAAATTTGACGACAATGAATGCACACACGTAAATGCCATTTTACATTCAAATGGATTTACACACGAATTATTTTCAAATAATCATTTATCATCGGAAAATGTGTGACGTCGATTGTTGAGATATGTAAAGGGTATAGGTTGGCCAATGGTGTATTCTACCCTATACGCATATGTGTACGCGAATATATATTCACACTCACGCATACACACACATATGTACACTCGTATATATATATTTTGATACAACGTTCAATATTCATAGGTTGCATTGCACGGGATATAATTAAATTTCAACTGATATCAATTCGACATCAGCCTCCGTGTGCGATCATTGAGTTCTCCGGATTAATTGTCATGCCAACGGATGTTTGGGCGATTAATCATTCATATATAGATGATTAATATATGTATCTAAGCGAAAAAAAATGCAATTTTTATTTATTTTCACAAAATATTATTTGAAAAATTGTTGTGTATTCCAAAAAGCACTATTAAACCAGGACGTTCTATATCAAGCCATTGATAAAACAAATTATTTCCATTCAATTAAAGTTCTAAATAAAAATGATACAATTGTTAACAACAATATAAATTAATATAGAAAAAAATATCTCATCTAAGTATCCATAAATAATATCACAAAAATATGTGAATACACCGCAAAACACATTAGGGAATAAATATTGAAGTAATTACTACTGAGTTAACGATTAACTTCATCACTGCATCTCCATACTTATGTCTCTACATCATATAATGTACGTATATATATATATAATGGTTGTACACATAGGTAGAAAACCAAAGCGTAGTAGCAGCGTCCCGCGCAATAATGAGAGTGTCACTTGGTGAATATCACACAGGAGAATAATCAAAAGCCACATTTGCGACAGCTCAACCGTGTTGTGCGGCACGCAATGATACTTTAATTGCGCCAACATTGTATAGCCGTTACAGCTGCGATAGTATACTCAACTATACGGCCATCAGTGGCCATATCACAAGGTAGGAAATTCTCTTTGATGCCCACTAAACTATATAGACCCTGTTATCCCTCAATGCCCCGTCACACGCGTCGTTATCTTCCGTTACCCCATATATCAACGTATATACTATGAACACATATGCACATACTAAATATATACCTATTTAAATATATATATATATAAGATAGTGTTTGAGTTATTTGACCTGCTGGTTGGTATTCTCAATTCATCGTGGGCTAAATGTTCCGTACATTCACTATTCTCTACCACACCTTGCTCTGTATATATTTGGATGTGTGTGCATGCACTTTGCTCTCACTTTCTCTCTCTCGTTCTGTCTCTATCACCTCTGACGATCATGAAGTTCACATAAACTGGTCAGAAACTACTTCCAGTATACAGTTTAACTACTCACTCGTATACGTTGGTATACAGTCAATAGTTATGGCGAACCAGGAGCCACTTAGGTTGATAAACTCATTTACATTCAAAGTGTAATAGGTGGCGCTTTGTGTTTGTTGGTATTTATATGTAAGAGAGGTAGTGTGTGTATTGTAAACGGAGGTGGAACAAAAAAATAAATAGATATATGCAATTGTACTTGCAAGTTTCATATTAAATGTTGGAATTACAATAATGCATTAAGTATTTTAGTGCAATGTATTGTTTTGATTATGGTGTAATGTTGCATTTGTGTATTATTTTTCAGTATTTATGATTTTTAATTATGATTATGGGAATGGAAATGATGGGGGTGGGACAAATATATAATTGTATGGGCTGAAAGGAAAATGGCTTGGGCAAAAACAACGTGGGAGTAACAGTATTTATGTCTGGCATCACTACTACTAGTACCACTACTACTTCTATTGACACGACTGCTAACCCAGCTGTTCAATATTGTGTGGATAATTATTAATTACATTGGGGATTCAGGAACTTGGGATTATTTTGGGTATCGCTGAAATTAACTAATCTGCCAATGAAAGAAATATGTGTATCGTTCATGTGAATGTATTAGCGGTTATTGTACGTATGCTGACGCATCACAGTAAAGAGTGTGTTGACATATGAAAACCACATTGAATTATATTGAATTACGATATATATATAACAAAATGGAAAATTAATGTGTTGCAATTCAATTACTGTGCGAATTTGGTCGATATTGTGAAATAATTACCATATAAATTTGTTGGCAAGCTAAAAATTTATTGCAAATGAAAATATAATTGCAAGATAATTGTATAACTTATATGGAAATCGTATTCAATATATTTTGTTTGTTGCTTTGATTTGTCGTTTTTATTTGGGGGCATTTTGTGTGGAGAATAAATGTTATTGTATTGACGATGATTGAGATAGAGACGTTGATAAAAATATCTGGCAATGTACACACACACACACACACACACACACACACACACACGCACACTCGTATAAATGCACGTCACAAGCCTTATTAACACTTTGAAGCTTAAGCAGGCGGAATTATTCAAAAGCTCAATTATCGGCTTATTGCCGGTCTGGCTGGCACAACGTTACATAATTTTGCACGAGCGTGAGAGCATTTACAGATGATACTTTATTATATTGGACTGTCAGTTAAAAGTTAATGACTCTTTCTATTCACTTTAATACAAAACTTACTATAAATATTATTGTTATTCGATTAACAATTTAGCTTTTGAACTTTTTTCATTCCAATCAAATTAATTCCGTTGATTAATTTAATTTTTGTTTTATTTTTTCATAAGAATATATAATTGGTAAGAAAACTTTTTGTGAAGATGTTTGCAAGTAATATTAACGTGAACAAAGTAACACGAATGACAACGACAAATGAAAATAATTTCAGGCAACATCAAACCCAACAGCAATAATATAAAAACTTTAAAAATGTATACAACACACACGCTATTTCGACATTTATATTGCTCGTATCTTTTCCTCGTATATAAACTTATCTTTTTGAGTGCATGCACAAAGTTTTCTTGACGACAAATGCGTTTACATATGTATGAATGACACTTATATCGACACACATACACACACAAATGTGTATATGTAGACCGAATAGTGATGTCACTGTTGGAAGTTTAGAAAATGCAGACAAGATTGGAATACTCTGACAAAATAAAAAAAATTTTAACAAGTCGTACAGTTGTCCAGTACTTTCGTCAAGTTACTAAAACAATTAATTTATCGATTTATTCATTTATTTATTTATGTAAAACTACATGATGAAAACTGAATAAAAGTCTATAAATCTGTTTAATATTAGGAAATTTTTTTCTTATTTTCTATTGAAATTTAAGTTTACTTAGAGATCAATATTTTAAATTGAACTGTCTTATTATTGGTTTTAAAGTGATTGAAATTCTCTATCAGTTCTTCATCTATTTCATTTATTTTGTGTCCCAGCGATTAAAAAAAAATAACAGTTTATTGATTTTTTCTAAGGGGAAATTTCGTTTAAATGTTCCACTTTGTCCTACACCTTTCTGCATATAGGTATTGTATACCTACATGTATATATACATATATTATCGATTGTGCAGATTTTCCTCAATTCTCGAGGATCTCCTTTCCTCAATATGTGACAATTTCCATGCCCACAAAACAATAAAAAAAAAAGTAAAAGTATAATAATATGTATATAAAGATGAGAAAATTGGTAAAGTGAAATGAAATTGGTCAGATAAAATGCCAAACTCTTCACCAATTTATATAAATAAAATTAAATTAAAGTGAAATAATAAAGAATTAAATAAAAATAGAATTAATTAACAATTATTTTTTAATTGCAATCGCGCAATGACAATAAAATATTGAGAGATCAGGAGCGCATGTCATGCGCTCGTAGATAATGCCCGGAACGCCAACTATTTCTACAGAAATGCAATGGATACCTATGCTAGTCCTCTCTCACTCTCTCATTCATATCTGCCCATTACAACTGCTCTCCCTCGTCACCGATCACTCCGCTGAAACATACCAAACATTTACATCGATAATGCATCCCTCGCCTCCACAATCCCTTCACTATTGCTCAATTGATCGATTAATTCCTTGGTGCTTTATTTAATGCTGCTCCTGGTGCTGCTGACCCGATTCACCGAATTTCTTCAATTAAATCTATTCCTCCACAGTGAATTAATTCTCAAACAATTAATTTGACGTGTACATACACAAAGGATTTAATTAAATTACCATCAACCTTTCTAACGCAATATAAATTGAAAGGAAAAAAAAAGTAGGAAAAAAAGACAAAAACTGTGAAATAAAAAAGCACAAATAGAACATCGGAAATAAATATGAGAAATTGAGAAAAAATGAAAAGAATGCCGCTAATTCTTTTGGAATATTTTTGTTTTTACTCTTTTTCCCTTTCTGTACACGTGCACAGCTCAGGTGGATGAAAGGAAAAAGTTTAATTGATTCCGATAAATTTTTAATATCCACCTTTTACACACACACAATGTACAATTTTTTACAATCTTCTTATTCTTTCAATAACAATAAAAAAAAATGCACAGTGTTTTGAATTATTAAAGCGCGATATCTTCATAATTACTAAATGAAATCACTCGAAAAAAAAACCTGCGATTGATATTAACGACGTTTGTATACAATTTTCTATACTACACCAATAATTCTCAGAGTATAGAAAAACCGACCCAACTCATTATCTAAACTTAGGCCATAAAATATCAAGAGATTATGAAATTATCACTATTGCAACTTCATAAACGACAAACAAATAACATAAAGAAAATCATCATCATAATCATCATTTTACAATATTTATGTATATACTCTTGCGATGTGCAAATAAATGACGCCAAAGTTAACTCAATATAAAAGTGCCAAGCACGAAACATTGGCGCCATCAACAGTTTCAAATTTCATATATCGTTGACGGGATAAAATGTTTCCCACGAGAGCTGTACCAGACGCTCAAATGTTAACACGAAGTATATCGAAGAATCTACTGTATATCAAAACCGTAGTCCTACCACCATCCACTTTCTCCATTTAAATATAACCTTCACATATACATATATAATACAAATTTTTTTAAATGGAATAACGTAATATATACCATCAGGCAAGGGCGCGTTTATAACTTGGATAAGTTCACGCCAAAACGGTCAATATATAAAAACGCTGAATAATCCTGCATAAATATATATGTACATACCTGCGATGAATATATATATATATATTATATATATCTAGTGAAATAGAAAAATCCATCATTTAATCAAATCCCTAGTTATCTGACTGAATTACAGAAGATGTTATCGTAATTTTATGTGTAATTTGGTGAAATCGCTAGACATTTGATTAAATGACGGATTCCACTACTCTACTCAGACATATATATATATATAGAATACAGTTCACTGTGACTGCGCGCCATAGGCATCAAGAGAGCAAGAAAGATTATGGACACGTATTGGCGCATCGGCCCCTTGGGTTTTCCCCACCTGCGTTATATGATGAAGCAAAATGGTGGTCGGTATAGAAGATGGTATAACGGCGGATATAAATGTAATCCAGAACCCAGACGTGACATACATATAGTTGCCATCGTATTATCGTTTCGCGCTCTCTCTCTCTCTCTCTCTCTCTCTCTCCCTCCGCCACTACTCTCTCCCTTTTATTTTTTTCATTTATTTATTTTTTTTTTCCAATGCCCATCCACTCGGAAAAAGCAAAGACGAAGAATAATACAGAGAAACAAATAAAAAACCATCGATTTAAATATTTCATTTTTATTCGCCTGCGTTATATAAAATATAAATGATAAATGTACATATATTTATCTATTTATTTCCATCTGGTTTTTTTTTTGTTATCCTGCAATTCCGGAAGTATACCAGGACGGAAAGTTGTAAAAAAAAAAATGTTTAACGATCGTACACAAGTTGGAACTCGATTTAATAGCTCGTCATAAAGACAATGAAAATCCAACACGATGAAGAGAATCAAAACCTATATATATACATAAACTGTACATCAGAAGATCATTCGAAATGGACGTATAAAGTCTTGCAACTCTTCTTATCAGGCAAGTGATCAAACTGCTAACCGGCCACACAGTTACCTACAGTCATAAAAACATTTGCACTTTTTTACACTGCCAATTTCCGTTCCGGTCATTCTGTTCCTCTGCATCTCCAATATATGTATTCTTGCGCATGCTTTTCAAATTAGTTAAAGCTAATACATATATATAAAAATATATATATGTACAACTTTGACCCATCGGTCGCCACAAGACAACTAAATACGCGATCGTTCTCTTAAACTCAAGTAGAAAAAGTGGAAATATAGTCAGACAACTTTCACTGATTAATTCTATCTAAAACGAAGCAGTATATTTCCCGCAATTTCTGAGTGTAATCACGTCGATCAAATAAAACCACCTTCCATTTGAACATTCTCAACCATCTTACGCCATTTATTAAATTCAATATGCCATTAATACATATATATATATATGAATTTTTTGTTACTTTCTTTAATGGCTGGTAAAGATCCTCATCGCAATCGCCATGGAAGAGCGATAACTACGGATTAATTTGTGGCGAATTTGGTACGTGTTCGCTTCTTCACTCTCTCCCTCGTGCATTGTATATATATGTATATATACATCTGACAAAATAAATGAACCCTGAACAATTGTTTGGAGAATAATGTTGGCCACAGAAACGATCAGTCGATTTCAACTTGAAACACGTAGCCACTTAATGAGGTGAATTCGTGCGCACAAGACCAACACACACACGCACACATATATATATATACATGCATACTTTTTCATTGTCCTTTTCTTTGCTCATCTATATATAACAAAATCGCATTGTTCGTTACAATGTTCAAACATGAATAATTTTTAAATTAAAAGAGAAAAAAATTGTAAACTCCGTCGTTTATTCAATATATAAAACTGCATTGTGCAATTCAGAAAAATGTAACTTTGAGTTGATTGATGCATTGGCGTGTCAATGAAGAGGACTTGCAAATAATTTTCCATTACATTTGTGACATAATTTGTAGCATGGGTAATTACTAATTACAATAAAGAAAATGCAATGAAAACTATTTAATAAATTTAACGTTTTGTTGTTGGGGTTTTTTTTTTTTTT
>CAJUYH010007252.1:0-17997 GCA_910591685.1 Galerucella tenella | reverse complement strand
ACCTTTTCAACGATAAGTCGACAATTTGTGGTTATGCTAGAGAATTATCAAAATCTTTGGTCGTCCATTTTTAGTCCAAATTTTTAAGCTGCTGCAACTTTACAACAAACGGTCAGATTTTTAACTTTGAGATATGGTCTGCGGTTTGAGGATGGTCTATTTCCAATATTTTCATGGTTTAAAAACTCAATTGATAGGAGCTTGCATTGTCTTAGTGGAGGATTATTTGTCATTGGGGTTGCAAACAAATCTATACACTGTGTTATTTATAAGATGCGACAAAACTGTCAAACTCGAGCTAACTTTTTTACCTAATAGCGTTCATAAATAGTATATTAAGTATTAAGAACGGTAAGGGTTGTTTACCGGTCGACAGCAATGTTTGGATACTGAGCGTAGCGAAGCCTCCAATTTTGCTGGAGACCGGTATTACCCTTAACGTTCGAGATGCTTATACCATTTTTTGCGCGATTGTATTGAAATAAATTTCGAATAAAATAATTTAAATTTCTTCGAAATGTACGGAATGTCAAAAGTGACATTTATACTTCTCGATCAGTTTAAATCATAATTTGAATTTTGTTGAAATTGTTTTTATGCTTATTTATTACTTTTTATACTGCTCTGTTCGGTTCTGTTCATTAGGAAACTATAAATCTTCTTATTTTTTTGTTCCTTTTGTGTAACGAATGAAGTATAGTTTGGCAAGTTTATCTGTAGCTACGGGGCGTCGGTAAGAGGGGAGGAAAAACATGGCGTATATCTGTCAAACGTACAAATGGCGTACGGTACCTATTTTACCAAGTAAAACTGAAATTACAAAGGTAACTGACAATACGAACACCACTGGATAAATCAATATCAGTCAATTGACGAAGTGAGAGGGAAGAACATACGCACGCGCTTGCCAATAAGAAGTCAGCTGGTCGATAAAAATCACCAATTATGTAATCGGAGGGTGTGGTCATTATGGTTTTCGTACAACGTTGCCAGAGCTTTAAGAATCCCATAACAAATTTGGAAAAGTGTTCTCTTTTAATATTCATAAATTGGAAAATAATGTTAATAGAATAAATCCAAGGAAACAAGCACATTATAAAATTAACGTTCAATCATATTTTTAATATTGTTAATAATAAAAAGACCCATTTATAATTATTATCACTACATAATCAGTTCTTCTATTTTTTCATAGTTAAACATGGCAATGTCGAATGTTTCGACTGCATTCCTTTCACGGTTTCAGATAAACTTGCCAAAGTATAATATATTATTTAGGATCACTTAAATGTGTAGGACTAAGACGTCGGTAAGTAATTTACTTACCGACGCCAAAACGGTAAGTAAATCACTTACCGATGTATTGAACTTACAAACCAGTAAACACAACCTATCGTCCTGACAACCTATGCTGTAAATAAACAAAAAAGATCGATCGCGCAAAAAGGTATTCATTTAAACAAGTGTTATAAATTTCAAGTATTTCAACTAAAATGAGTATAGCTCAATTCATGATCTAAGAAAACTGACTTGACTTGACTTAGGCTTGAGACGCAATAAAGTATTTTACCTAAAATTGTAAACTGTATTGAATAATAATAACGACAAATACTGAACAACAAAAAAACAGAAAATAATAACAATGAACAACAATTTTAAAATAATAACTAAAATTATGTAGTTAAAATAAACTAATAATGGTATAGTTCTTTTCAAAATTTAAGAAACTGACCTGACCTGAGTCCCATCTCTGTCTAATGACATGCAATAAAGCAATAAAAGTATTAGCCGTGACAGGGTCCTATTTATTTTGTTGGCGAATAATAAATTATTACCTGAAAACTATATAAGACTTTCGAGTCATTCTTCACTTAGTGTTTTTTCTTTTTCATCAGGTATAGTGCAGCTCTGCACGGTTAATACGAAAAGTTTTATGATTTTATTGCATCCCAAGCCTAAGTCAAGTCGAGTCAGTTTCTTAGATTTTGAAAAGAAATATAACAAAATAAATATAATTCAAAGTAGATTGTCGATTGAAAGTATAGGTACCATAGTGGTATGAAAATGGACTTTGACTTTTTTAAACATAACTATCCATTTTTTTATTAAACCAGAGCGAATTTAGAAATATTAAAAGTGCATTTGAACTTATTTTGCAACGATCTTTCCAAATCTGTTATTATTTTTTTGCGCGATCAATCTTTTTTGTTTATTTACAGCATCGGTTGTCAGGACAGTAGGTTGTGTTTACTGATTTCTAAGACTAGCACGTCGGTAAGTGATTTACTTACCGTTCAGACGTCGGTAAGTAAATTAATTACCGTAAATTAATTAATAAATAGGTATAAAAACAATTTCACCAAAATTCAAATTATATTTTAAACTGATCGAGAAGTATAAATGTCACTTTTGATATTTCGTTCATTTCGAAGAAATTTAAATTATTTTATTCGAAATTTATTTCAATACGATCGCGCACAAAATGGTATAAGCATCTCGAACGTTAAGGGTAATACCGGTCTCCAGCAATGATTCGCTACGCTCAGCCTCCAAACATTGCTGTCGACCGGTAAACAACCCTTACCGTCCTTAATACTTGATATACTATATTATGACATAAGCCATTATGGTTGTTCATGGAGCTAGTATTGAGAGGAGTCGCTACGCCTATCATAAAAGTGGTATCGGTTTCGCCATTTTACTTCCACTTCTCTGTCAACTTGACATTAGTATTGTTTTGTGGATGTGAATTGGGTATTTTTGGATTTTCTTTTTGTTAGTGTCGTTTTTTTCTATTTTAATAATTGAACAATAATGGTTTCTTGTGCTTCAGGAAGTTGTACAAGTAGAGACAGTGTAAATACGAAAAAATCATCAGGAACAACATATTATAGGTTAGTAAACAATCGAAAGGACTGTACTGGAATATATTTCTTTGTGCTTCAATAAGTTTTATTCAACTTCATATTATATTTAATGTTTGTAGACTTCTTAGAACTCCATCAATAAGAGATATGTTGTTGATATTTGTGAAAAGAGGTTCTTGGCAGCCAACAAAATACCTACAGTGTTTCTATATTATCAATTTCACTATAGTCCGGCTCTGCCGACGACGCCATATTGCTCACATTACAATGTCACTCATGTGATACCACTTTCCTATTATAAGATAGTCGACTGTGTCATCTCCTCTTAATAGTAGCTCCATGTGGTTGTTATATTATTGATTTGATCATTCACTAAAAATTGTTTGTCAACATTTTCGCATATGTCGTTTCCATTGGCTATTAATGTAGTCTAAACATCACTTAAAGGTGCAATATTTGATACGAATCCCTAAATTAATTTTTCCAAAGCTAGTCCTGGAAATTCTAAGTTTAGCTGATACCAGTCGAATGCTTGATAGTAGTGTACTGTATTATGGAAAAATTAGAAAAATCAAACGGGCTGTGTAAACACTATACCTAGCCAATTAAAATGTATGGTGAATTTCACAAATCCCCCCCAAATTAATAAACAAGAGGAGTTTACGCTTTTTAGTAGAAATATTATAATGATATCTTCCCTGAGGGACTCTACATATGGTAGAAGTATGTAAAGTTCCTCATGACTCACCAGTATAGTCCTGACTACCATCTAATAATATAACTTTCTAAAGATGACAGTTTTTGACAATTTCTATGATAAGAGACGTCCAAACTATTTACTCTGTAATGAAAGTGGATTCATGCTAGAAAAAATTAAAACTAAGATTAATTTAAAACTAAAACTAATAAGATAAAATCATGTTATTTTTTAATTTAAATCTCAATTTCTTAGTTTCTTGCATGAGCATGTGCGTGTAATGTAGATGTCCATGCAAGAAACTAAGAAATTAAGATTTAAATTAAAAAATAGCATGGTTTTATCTTCTTAGTTTTAGTTTTGAATTAATCTTAGTTTTAATTTTTTCTTGCATGAATTAAGTGTTTCCTGCTTGAATTTTTTATTATTTACCTATATTAACTTTTTGTATACTTTTCACGCGATATAAGTAGGTATGTTTTTGGTGGACAAAACAAATTTATTACATCGAATAAATTAGCACACACACATACACATCCTAAATAGGTAATTTCTCATTGTATATATTGACTTATTATTGTTACTTCATGCTTATTATATAATGCAATATTTACACTGAATATCTGCGAGACGAACTTTTTTTCTAGAATTTCTAACCGTCCTTGACCCTGCAAAATACTTTCAATTATTATTAAAACTGATGAAAACATTTTTCTGCATAAGAGTCCAAATAATACTTTCAGCTTCCGAAAATCTCAGAAAAAACGCATGGATACTTGTTGCAGATTTTACTCAAAATATTGGTAGTGTTATAGTACAGAGTGTTGTGTGATGAAAATAATTTGATTCAAAAGCCTTAAACAAGAGACTTTTTTGTGCCCATATAATAAAGATTAAATTTAATGAAATTCTAACCAAGTAAAAAAAAATATGATTTTGATAATTTTCCAGCAAAAAAGTTCTACCATTTATAATGTATCTTCTTACATATTTGGGGGTCTATTCTGTTACTCTTTCTCTAAAATTTAGAGGCCGTTGATAGTATATTGTGTCACAAGCGCAGAAAACATGCTTTAGCAGCCCGAGACTATTAGTCCAAGATCCCAAAGCGATAAGACATAACTTATTTTCAAATAGATGAAATGTTAGGTTCTCAGTAGCATCTCGTCTTTCTTTGAATACCTGTGTGTTTGTGGAGCTAGCCTAAGGGCACCTGAGCAGGTATCAGGTGAGAAAGGTAACTAAAAATGAGAGTTACTTAACTTAAATTTGCATGTCTGATTTTTATATATGTTCTGTAGAATAATACTCTAAAGAGGTATCATAAAGTGTCAGACACTTTCCATGGGCCAAAACTTTTGTCAGACGCTTTAAAGCTCCACAAAATATAGATAAACTTTATTCATTTTCACATGTCTGACTTCCAAAAATGTTATCAAGCAATTATTACTAAGTTATAATTCGTTAGTCAGGCCAATTTTAATGACCGAACAGCCCCTAAACATAAAATTTATCCGCCAGCAGTATGACTTCGAGAGCACTATGAATGCGTTTCAGAGCGAGTGAGACGTCTATAGTAACTCGGTTCCCCTTCTTATTTATATATCAACTCACAGACTCAGTCTTATGTGTATGTGCCCTTCATGCACAACGTATAGTATTCAGTATAGTTCGGATCTGCTGGAGCTCATATAACTTAGTAATAGTTGCCTTAATAACATATTTTTTTTTATTAGAATTTAAGTGCCTCGACAACTATGGCCATTAGCACTGTACAAAGACAAAAGGACATATTATAAATACATACACTATCTTAAAACATAAAATATGTAAAATAATCGGGAAAATATTGATCTAGTTTATATTTTGTGGTAGAGGTTAGTTGATTTGAGGAATTTCAATGTCTTTGGGATTTCAGCAGTGCAGTTTAAAAGCTCTCTCAGGTTTGATGTTAGGTCTATAGGCGCTTGTATGTAATGATGTATTCCTGGCAGTCTGTGAGAATATGTTTGACGGTTAAAGCACTATTGCAGTGACGGCAGACGGGAAGGTTTTCAGAAGACATCAAGTAACCATGTGTGTATCTGGTATGGTTGATCCGCAATCCTCTAATGACAGCAGCTTATCTCCTGGTTAAGAAATCGAGGGAGAGACAGCCGATTAATGGTTGTATATCGTAAAGGGCTGTTTTGCTGTTGTGCCAAAATTTTTGCCAGGACTCATTGACGGACTTTTTGAATAATAGCTTTATGTCATATGGGAGCTGGAACGTTGTTGTGGAGATGGAAGAAGAGGCTTCTTTAGCATGGTGGTCAGCGTTTTCATTGCCAGTAATTCCAATGTGAGATGGGAGCCAGATAAGACAGACTGTTACATCACGAGCTGAGAGAGTTTGATAGATGCCATGGATGTTTTGAACTATTGGATGGTCAGTAAAGATAGTGTTGAGTGAGGAAAGTTAGTCGGTACAAATGGCGACGCGCTTGACAGGAGAAGAGATTTGCTTGAAAGTTTGGAAGATGCTATACAACTCACCAGTGTGAACGCTACATGTTGAGGGCAACCGATAGGAATCTATTAGTTCGTGGTTGGTTTGTGACGGAGAAGTTGTTGAGGCGTCTGTGTAGAGAACTACATCATATGGTGTTTTTTCTAATATTTCCGAAAATGCTTCCTTAATGTTGGGCGATTCATGTTTATTGAACTTGGCAAGGGAGGTATTGAATAGAAAAAGTTGTTTAGTCCAAAGAGGGATATGATGTTGGGGAAGCGGAGTGGTCATTGAAAGGTCGGTATTCTCAAGTAATGGGTGAAGAAGATGGGCAATATATTTTACGCTAGTTTTGGAAGTAGTGTTGGAAGGATGATGTTGAGACATGATGTAAACAAAGAGTAAACAGGGTTAGAAGGGTTAGAAGATGTTGATGCAGCATATGAAAGGAGGAGAGATTGACATCTTAGGAACAGGGGTGGCTCATTTGCTTCACAGTATAGACTAGAAGCTGGACTAGAACGGAAAGCAGCGAGAGAGAGTCGAAGGGCTGTATTGTGAATAGAGTTCAGTGAGTCGATGGTTGATTTGGAGGCTGACATGTAAATGAAGCTGCCGTAGTCTAGTTTAGAACGGACGAGGGATCTGTAAACTCTTAATAAGGCATTTTCGTCGGATCCCCAGTGATAGTGGCGGAGATCTTTGATGATATTAAGTCTTTTAAGACAAATGCCTTTGAGTGTGTTTATATGAAGTTTCCAATTAAGCCGAGAGTCGAAAATTGATCCAATAATTTTGCAATGATTAACAGCAGGTAACAGGCAGTTATTAAAGAAGATTAGCGGTGTACCGGATGGGGATCTTCTGCTAAATTTTATGACCTTCGATTTACTTGGAGATAAGCAGAGATGTAGGTTGTTGGCTCTATCTTGCAGCAAATTTACTGCGTTTTATAGAAGTTTGTAGATGGTGGAAACAGATTTTCCATAGCAGCAGACAATTAATTCATCAGCATATTGAACATATTTGATGGGAGTAGGGAAGTTGGCGCATAAGTCGATTAGTGATAGTTGACTTGATCACATATTTGGAAGTCAGACATGTGAAAATTAATAAAGTTTATTTATATTTTGTGGAGCTTTAAAGCATCTGACAAAAGTTTTGGTCCATGGAAAGTGTCTGACACTTTTGATACTACTCTAGAATATTATTCTACAAAACATTATATGAAAATCAGGCATACAAATTTAATTAAAGTAATTCTCATTTTTAGTTACCTTTCCCACCTGATACCTGCACAGGTGCCCTTAGGTTAGCTCCACAAACACACAGGTATTCAAAGCACACGAGATGCTACTGAGAACCTAACATTTCATCTATTTGAAATAATTTATGTCTTATCACTCTGGGATCTTACTCTATATTAGATGCACGAGCAATCGTGGCGAAACGAGGACAGCTGATTGTTAAGGGCTGCTAAAGCTCTTCCTCCATGTGTGACACTGTGTTTTTGCCTACCGAATAAAACAAAAAATAAAAATAAAATAACAGGAAACTTTGACATTAACTGTTTTTTAATTAAAAAATTCACGTCAAAGTCAGATGGTGAAGATCATGGCGTTATGAACTTGCTTTGAAAGTTTATTACAGCTTTGACATTTCAAGAGATTACCCAATTTTCAAATAAACCTATTCGTTAATTTCTGAGTTACAACATGTAAAAAAAATTCGGGATACCGGACACCCTGTATATGTGGTTACATATTAACACTATAATCTACTCTATTTAAACTACTGTTTCAGGGGTAACAATTTTTGTGAAGTGTGCATAAATAAATCCCACTGTAATTACAGTTATTATTCAGTTTTAATACCTGGTATATTTCAAGTACTAATTAAAATTTTAGTACGATTTAAAAATTTATTGCTAATTGTTGTTACAACAAGACGTGCTAGTTCACGTACCATGAAATCATGTGTTGAATTTCAAATCGCTTGAAATATTTATTTTTGTTTTAATTAATGCACATAATCATTGGTTATTTAACGATGAAATAGTGTTATAGTGTGTAAACTTAGAAGCTGGGTCGACAAAATGCAATTTTCCGATAAAAGAACCCATGATAGATAGATTTTATGGGGTGGCTTTTGGCCTATTCCACTGCGACCTTTTCAGATCTATTGTGATCCTCTAGGTTACATTTTCCAGCCTGACCCTGTGTAGTTACTGAACCTTTCATATAGCTCTCTGCCAACGGCTTTTCTTCGCCTAATGCAAAAAACCGCACATTTACCAGGCTATCGCATTGACATAAAATGTGCTCTGCCGTTTCTTCTTCTAGTTGACAAAACCTGCACATATCTTCGTTTGTCAATCCCATCAGCTTTAAATGCCTATTGAGCTGCGCCCGGTTACAAACAATGAGTTAATAACCGTAATTTCTAACCTTAAAAATAACACAGCTCCAGGCCCAGATGGAATTACATCAAAAACGTTAAAAGCAATTCATTCTATTATTTTTAATTCTTTGACACATAATCAATCAATGCTTTTCAACTGGTACTCTTCCCTATCAGTGGAAATGCTCAATGCTGAAATCCTGGAAAAAGTGAAAAAGTGATGGATGAACAAATACGTCAACACATCATCAAATTCGACTTATTACCTGAACACCAGTCTGGGTTTCGGCCAGGATATAGCTGCACTACTGCACTCCTCAAAGTTTTAGATGACATTTATTCTTATATCGATTCCAACAAACTTTGCATTTTAATCTTATTAGATTACTCTAAGGCATTTGATAAAATTAATCACTCTTTGCTTCTGTCATTATGTAATTATATGTGTTTTGATAAACAAGCGCAAAAAATGTTGCAGTCCTACTTAGATCAAAGATCTTAAAGAGTATTTCTAAATAAAAAATTGTCAAGGAAAATGTACCTCACACGTGGGGTTCCGCAAGGATCCATCTTAGGTCCCTTGCTATTTTCCCTATACACATCCCAATTTCCAAGTTACCTGAAATGTATGAAGGCTCACTATTACGCGGACGACACGCAGTTGTATATGGATTTTAATGAACCAGAAGTTGAAGACGCTTGTTTAAAAATTAACAAGGAAATTGAAACTATAATAGAGATTTCAACTAAATTCTGCTTGAGTGTAAATTCTTCAAAATCGAAAGTCATGCTATTTGGTCGTAGAAATGAGAAAAATAGAATAAAAAGTGAAATACACTTGAAAATTGATAACGATAGTTTAATTTTATCCAACTGTGAAAAAAATCTTGGACTCGTTTTAGATTACTCCTTAACATTTTCCTCCCATATTTCATCAACAATTCAGAAAGCATTTTGCAATTTGAAACTCTTATTTTCTCACAGACAATTATTTAATAAAACAACCAGAGTTATGCTCTGTGATAGCCTGGAACTCTCGCAGTTTAACTATTGTGATGTGATATATGGACCGGCACTTACACAACTGGATCAAAATCGATTACAGCGAATTCAAAATAATATGCGTGTTCGTTTTATTTGCGGCATCAGACGTCGAAATCCAACCTCCAGGCATCTTGCAGATCTTGGCTGGCTAAATATAAAAAATAGACGTATTCTTCATGGTTCAGTACTATTTCACAAAATTATGTTAACCCAAACACCTTATTACCTATCGAGAAAAATTAAAAAGAGATCAGAAGTACACAATGTAAATGTAAGATTTAAAAATAAAATTAGTATGCCGAAACATAAAACCACGTTATTTCGATCTAGCTTCTCATATAACATTGCTAATCTGTACAAAATGATCCCCGAAGTCTACAAAACGGTACCCATTTCTCAATTTAAACTTAATCTTAAGAAGTCTCTACTTAATAATAGCATAACATTGAAATTATAAGCTAATCAGATAAAACTGGCCTTGTTCATTTTAATATTTACGAAATTAGGTTACTTAACTTTTGTTATTTGAGCATATAAGAAATTATTGTAAGTAAAGAATATTGTATCTTTAGTTTTGCGGTTGCGTGGAAGAGCGCCACTTAGCTGGTGCTTCTCGTATGAGAACATCATCTAAGAGCGAACGTCGCCTTTGCATGTATGTATTGTATTTTTATAACACAGCAATAAAGTCATTTATTATTATTATTATTAATTATCACTCCTATATTTAAATCCGGTAAGAAATCACAACTTGAGAACTACAGACCTATATCTGTTATAAACAATACTGCCAAAATATTTGAACACTGTATAAAAAGCAGATTGATTGAATTTTTAGATAAGAATCATATATTAACAAAAAGACAGTTCGGATTTATAAAAAATAGTAACACCGAAAATGCCATATTAGATTTTGTTAATACTGCTGTAAAGGCCGTCGATGATTCTACAAAAAAAATGGCAATATTTTTAAATTTAGCTAAAGCCTTTGATACTGTAAATCATGAATTACTCATTCAAAAATTGAATATACAGGGTGTACCAATCTTACGACAAACTTCGGTATATGGGTTATTTTAAGAGATATCAAAAAATATTATCAACAAAAATAGTGAATGTGTTGAAGGTCCATATTTTGAAATTATATCGAACTATACAGAGTGATGCATAACTCCGTTACAAACCAAACATATGATTTTTCAAATGGGAACCCCTGTATATTATACCGAATTCGGATTGGTTACATTTTTTTGAAGCTTTTGATATTGCCACGTTATACAGAGTCCTTCAAAAGATATGGACACGTTTATGTGAAAATCGTAGGTAAATCAACGCTCTGTAGCATGTTGTAAGTTGAAGAAAAAAAATGTATTTTGTCAAACAGAGTTTCGTAACATGATGCAATATCTCCGTATCCTATTAAATTTCAATTTTATTCTTTCTTATATACAGGGTGAACGGAAACTCGAACCTGTCATTTTCTCTATTAATTCAAATGGAACACCCTATATTTTATAGCAAAAGTAGAATCTTCGATTATGTAACTTTAATTTTTGTCAAGCATTCCCTATACCCAAAGTTTATAAAAACAGAGTTAACTGGTAATATTTATTGTAAACTATAACTATTGACCTATTATGTGAAAGCAATAAACGTTGTAAGTAACAAAAAATCCTGATTAATGATAAATTTTAATGAACAATTCATTCTAAACAAAACTAGCTTCCAAAAGTATAATCCTAACCGTAATATTAAACTGAAGGTTCAAAGTTAACATCAATGCAATGCTGTAAGAAGGGGCCCAACTGATTGGCCAGCGCGATCACCCGATTTGACAAAAGTATATTTATTTTTTTCGGGTCTTGTAAGGAATAAGTTTATAAAATCCCCCGGCTATTAGAGATGACATGAGAGAGATAATTAGTGCGGCATTTCGATCTGCTAACGTTGATATGCTGAGAAATGTTAGTCAATCATTTGAACTATTCTGCAGCATTGCATTGATGTTAACGGTGAACATTTTAAACCTTTGGTTTAATATTACGGTTGGGATAATGCTTTTGGTGGCTAGTTTTGTTTAGAATAAATTGTTCATTAAAATTTATTATTAATCAGGATTTTTTGTCACAAGCAACGTTTAATGCTTCCACATAATATGTCATTAATTACATTTTACAATAAACGAGACAATAAATATTACAAAATAACATTGATTTTATAAACTTTGGGTATAGGGAATGCTTGACAAAAATAAAAGTAACATAATCGAAGATTCTATTTATTTTAGCCATAAAATACTGGGTGTTCCATTTGAAAGAAGAAAGAAAATGACAGGTTCGAGTTTCCGTTCACCCTGTATACAAAAAAGAATATAATTGAAATTTAATAGGATACGGAGATATTGCATCATATTACAAAACTCTGTTTGACAAAATACATTTTTTTTCTTCAACTTACAACATGCTACAGAGCGTTGATTTACCTACGATTTTCACATAAATGTGTCCATATCTTTTGAAGGACTCTGTATAACGTGGCAATATCAAAAGCTTTAAAAAAATGTAACCAATCCGAATTCGGTATAATATACAGGGGTTCCCATTTGAAAAATCATATGTTTGGTTTGTAACGGAGTTATGCATCACTCTGTATAGTTCGATATAATTTCAAAATATGGACCTTCAACACATCTACTATTTTTTTATATCTCTTAAAATAACCCATATACCGAAGTTTGTCGTAAGATTGGTACACCCTGTATATGGAATTAGAGGCACAGCTTTAGATTTGATGACATGTTATTTAACCGGAAGGACTCAAAAAGTCAAAATTGAAAATGAACTAAGCTATGATTCTGAAGTTTCAACTGGAGTACCACAAGGCACAGTTTTGGGCCCAATACACTTTCTCATTTATATTAACAGCATAACTAAAGTAAATAATTTCAAAGGTCATTTAACATGTTACGCAGACGAAACTGCGATTATTTTTACGGGTCCTACGTGGAAAGAAACTAAATGTATTGCCGAGACTGAATCAAAGAAAGTGTATATGTGGTTAAATAATAATAGGTTGTCTTTGAATATCAGCAAAACTAAATTTATAACTTTTTCTACAACCAAACACGATCAACCAAATGATTTCATTATTAAATTACACAAAGCAAATTGTAATAACCACCAAGTTTGTAACTGTCACCTGTTTGAAAAAACAAAGTCAATAAAATATCTCGGCATCTTACTTGATCAACACTTAAAGTGGACTGAGAATATTAGCTATGTTGCTAAGCGCTTACGTACTTTGATTTATAAACTTCACGAACTGCGAACTGTCATTTCATATTGCATACTAGCATGGGGAGCAGCCTTTGAAACAATACTAAATACATTACAAGTGGCACAAAATTTACGAATTAAAATTATTTATCGAAGAAATAGACTATACCCGACTTGTATAAAGAAACTAAACTATTCAAATCCATTCAATATATATTTATAATTGTTTAAAAAGAAGGTTTAATGAAGAAAAATTAGTTGTGAGCTCATTACAAAGTCAGACTCGTTCTTCCGCAAACTTAGATGTTAGAATTAGTTTTTTTCACAAAACCACAACTCAGCATTCTTTCACTTTCCAAGGTCCAAAAATTTTTAACATTCTGCCAAAATATCTGAAAGAAATGAAAAAATATCATACATTTAAGAAGGAAGTAAAACATTTTATACTTTCCAATCCAGGAAAATTTAATTCATTATAAAGCGTTTCTCATCATCTTACTATACAAACATATAATGTGTTATAATAATGTGATACCATACTTTTGATCTTAAAATACATATGTATTACATATAATATTGGAATATTCCAACACTCTTTCTGCTCCATTATCAACTGAAAGAAAAAAGTATTTGCCTAAAGTATTATAATATAGTACTCACCAAAAAATGTAATGAATGTGCCATGTTTTTAAGCTACAGTACAGGCTTCCTAGGCTAGTGTGGTTTTTCTTCCATGGGATACTCAAAATGTCACATTTTATAAAATAAAATAAATACATTTGTACTTAACACAACCAAATTAAATAAATAAATAAATAAGCTGACATTGCCCCGTTAACAGACCCACTACAGCTTTGACAGTTTTCCTATCTTTGGCCATCAGATCTGCTGTGAATTTTGGCGAGTGTTCTAATATGAACTGTTTCGCTCACCTCTGTCTGGGTGAGTCCTCCACTATTTCCGAGATTTGTGGGCGACCCATTTCTTTGTCTCCATTCTTGTTATGGTTTTTGCAACGCCGCAGAAGGGTTCCGGCCCAACGAATGGCATTGATGAGCCTTTCATCCGCTTTTTCTTTGCCTTTATGACCCTCGTGCCTCGGTACCCAGACAACCGTAACATTGCTACGCTCATCCAGTGTGTTTAGGGCCCGCACACACTGCCATACTAGCTTATAATTGACCTTTGAGGGCGGGTTTATCAATGCTCGGTTGAATATTGTAGCATTCAGCTAAATCTTAGCTGTAGGTCAAAGTTGTTTATCAACTGCCAGTTTGCATTAGCTGGCAGTCAAACTTTCGGCTACCCAAGCTGCCACTATCAAGTTGATGTTAACCATAGAACATACAGTTAAATACGGGAAAGTGGTGTTCCGTTATTCTAACCATAGATTCTAACTGACAACTGTGTCATGATTTTTTCATGTTTGCTCACATTTTGCAACAAAGATTATTTCAACTTCAAATTTGATTGTGTTATTATCGCTTAGGGTCAAATCGAGAAGCTTATTTAATTCATTTATTGGAATTTATAGAGTACGAATGACGACCATATATACTGTTGAAGAACGGATAAATCCCTTTGAAGAGCTCGATGATGTCGAGTTTATTACTCGGTTTCGATTATCTAAACCCAGTGTTCTCATGATACTCCAACAAATTCCAGCTATTCTCGCCAAGTCACAGCATCCGTCTTTTTGCATTCTATTATACTTTTATAGTGAACGGCTACTTTTATAAGTACCTAATTGTCGCTCTGACTCCGTGAAATTGGGATATCTTTTTTGTTTTGTGGACATGCTCAAATGCAAATAACTCAATAAAGCAAAACATGGACGAAATAAAAATAACAGTACCACAATTTTGACACTGACAAGTGAAATTTTCCACGATGTTGTCAGAGTAAGCTTACGGTAAAATAGAAAAATAATAACTTTCACCTCTATATTCTTGATTCACTGTGTTATATATGTCATATGCGAATAAAATTAATAATATGTATATTTCATGTAACTGGTGATCCTCCTTACACCAAATTTAAATGATAAATTCACTCTCTGACAACATTACACTCACGTTCATAACCCGAGCAAGGTTGTCAAATGCTCAATTACACTCAGCCTCCAGTTAGCTAGCTGTCAGTTATGTGGTGCATTGATAAACGCTTTCTATTGTAACCGAGACTTTGACTGGCGGCTAGAGATAGCTGAGGACTACGTAGCTGACAGATTTAACCGGGCATTGATAAACCGGCCCCTGGGAAGACCATCGATGGGCTGTCCCCTTACATGGTCCGCTTTTAGCTCCTCGATTAGCTTACAGTTGTCAGTACTATGCGTTTGGCTTATGTATTGCTGACTATGTATTAATCTGTGCATTACAGATCTCGCTTTACCTCGTATGAATATGTGTAGAGGTGGCAGATTCATTGAGACTTCCGATTGCAGCTGTAGAAGTAGTTTGGCCCCTGTGACACACAGGGAGGTCAGCCTTTGTGTGTTATTCAACAACCTTATTGCTCCTACTTGCTGCGTCTTTGTCCACCACACCACGGACCCATAAGTTATCATTGGTCTGATAACCTTTGTGTATAACCACAGGGTCATTTCTGGGTTTAGTCCCCAGTTCTTACCGCACAGTCTTCTATATCTGCCTAAAGACATGGTAGATTTCTGTGTGGTTTTCACTATGTGAGTATTCCAAGTGAGCATATGATCAAAAAATACCCCCGGGTATTTTGTTTTTTTGGCAAAGGAAATCTCTGTTTCTCCTAGCACTGGTGCTTTAAGGTCTTGCAGTGCTGCTCTTTATGTGAAGTTGACAATTTGTGTTTTCTGATCGCTGACCGTCAGTCTCTCTTGTTTACACCAGTTGTCTACCATATTTAGAGCTATCTGCATTCTTTCCAGCAAACTAACTTTTGACCACAATTACTATATCGTCGGCGTATCCTAGATAATAAAAATCTTCCTTGGACAACTCATTGAGGAGATCGTCTACTAAGGTTGCCCATAGTAGTGGTGAGAGAACTCCTCCCTGTGGGCATCCTCCACCTGCTATTGATTTGATCGTAGCTTGACTCAGAGTGGATATTACTATCCTGTTCTCCAGGGTGGTTTTTATCCATCTGTATATCACAGCAGTTGTGCATCGTCTGCTCATTTTGTAAATCAGTGAGCTGGTAGTAACATTATTGAATGCTCCCTCGATGTCAAGAAACACGGCCATTGCTATTCCTTTGTCTTCCATTTATTTTAAAATAGGCCTATTCAGATTATCCAACGCTGAGTCCGTACATTTTCCAGGTTGGTATGCGTATTAACGATTGCTTAGAGGGTTATCTTTTAGCACTTCGTCTCTTATATACCTGTCCAGAAGCCTTTCTAACGTTTTCAGTAGAAAGGAGGACAGGCTTATTGGTCTATATGACACCCATGACATATGCTGCTTGGTGTCATATTATACAATATAAAATATTTCTACAAGAGATTTTACTTTTTTAAACGAAAGTATATTGTTGTATAGATTACTTTCCTAGATTTGTGAGAAGATTCCGCTCAAGCTTGCAAGCATAGCTTGGAGCACATGAAATGCAACAGTTTTTCGTCTATAACTTTTTTAGATTTAACTGTTCAAACAAATTGGGCATCAAAATTGTAGGAAAGTTTATACCCTATAAGATGTGGTAATGCAATATTTGAAAAAAATAATTTTTCAACCCAAAATTTTTTAAAAACTAAAAAAATGTTTGCAAAATAGTTTTATTATAATAAGTAATTCATCGGCTATTGAGATGGAATCAAGTGTACAATGAAATGTTTATTTTTTAATTTCAGGATGATTCTACGGACGAGCATGTTTCCAATCCTGCAACATCATCATCCAATATACCGTTGAAATATGCTTAGGCTGTTAGAACCTACGAAAGTAGTAGACCGACACCCTATTGAATATGACAAAGAAAAAGATGTTACCGACGATCCTTTGGCCACCATAAAAACGGGCGATAAAGTCCAGAAACAAATTTATTCAGTTAGCAGGTCAGTGTTTTTACCAAGGGTCTCACTCAAGACTTGCACTTTTTCTCCTGATGACACTTTAAATGGTGGAGGGTGAGTGATACATTTTTCGCCGTATCTATCTTTAACGTGTAATTTCCTTTATTTCAGGATTAATCCGCTTTTTCTGGATTGTACCGGATCGAATTCCGAACAAAAATACCATAGAGGTAGTC
Organism: Galerucella tenella; assembly: GCA_910591685.1. Lineage (NCBI taxonomy): Eukaryota > Metazoa > Arthropoda > Insecta > Coleoptera > Chrysomelidae > Galerucella > Galerucella tenella. The sequence goes on along the minus strand of CAJUYH010007252.1, from coordinate 990 downwards.
GTTCCAGAGAAAAATCCTCTTCATCCGGATACGGAGATAGTTATACGGGAAGCGGACAGGATCAGTATCAGGAACATCTTAAGTTAATGGAAGAGATGGGAGTGTTGATTGAACAGAATCCTGCTTTTGTGAGGTCTATAAAAATTGCAACGCGTGGAGTTAAAAATAATAAAACTGTGCCATTTCATTCTACGTCTTCATGGGATACACTCACTACTATTCCAGAAGGTAAAAGTATCAACGTTTATTTTTATTTTAATTTATTCCCTGGAGATGGATTTTTCCTTAAATCAGCCTATTAATCGCTTGTTTTATTGCAAAACAAATTTAGCAGCAGCATAAACCGCCAACAGCTTTTCCATGGATTTTAATTGATATTACTTTTTAGTTATTAAAATTTTCGAAAATATTGTTAGTGGAACTTGGGATGGTCTTTTCCAGCTTTTATTTACATAACACTTTCAGGGGAAATTGACTGATGACATCAGTTTTTTGATAAAGTTAATTTTTCCCTAAAATAGTGTATCAACACTATAAAAAAAAACAGCCAAAAACTTGAAAAAAATGTAAATATTGAGCTAAAATTTTTCATGAAGCACTATTAGACTCTTTAGTTTCTGAGGAGAGTCTCAGAAACTAGTAGTTCCTTTAGTCCTGTTTCCCGGAGGAATTTTAGGATGTCTGCAGGCTTTAACTTAAGTAAATGTTTCTCTTCTATCCAGTAATCTCCCAGGTGCTGTGCTCTAGGATTCTGAAGTGCTGTGCAGTTGGAAAGTATGTGAATGGAGGTTTCTTCTTCCATGCCACAAAACCTGCATTCTTCTCCTCCAATATTTTGAGCTTTTTCAGGTGCTCATTCAGGCGACAATGTCCCGTTAGGATACCTATTAAAACTCTTAGCGCAGTTTTACTTTGACTTATGGATTCATTTGATCTCAACAGGTTGTAGTTACCCATGCAGAAGAGTCTTTGATTGTATAAGCCCTACTA
>CAJUYH010007251.1:0-17998 GCA_910591685.1 Galerucella tenella | reverse complement strand
GTGAATTTTCTTCTGCTGAAACTGTATAAAAGTATGCATTAAGATATTTCTAGAAGAATTTTACTAACTATCCAATTAAAGTCTAAAACTAATCATCGTGCCACTCCCTACACTTAGGTGTTATAATGTAGAATTAATTTAGGGCATATTTTCAGCTCCAATCAAGAAACGAACAAAAAACTATTGAATGCTAATAGGTTATCCAATGAATACATTATTTAGGATTAGTTTGGTAAAAAAAGTACTTTGAAAAAAAATCAGCTTGGATGTATACCTATTTTGCTGTAATTGGTTTCACATCTTATTAGTTAGGTTAATTAAAATGTTAAAAAATGTTATATTAGTTTGATAAAAACCAAATTGTTAAATCACACCGATCTTTACCGAGTAATGGAGGACCTAGATCGAATCGACAATATCCAGGAGCTATAACCAATTCAGAAATATCTACGATTATTTACAATAACCAAGAGGAAATAGATAAAAACTTTACTTACGTGGTCTAGGTGGTACTTCAGTTGCTTCCTCTAATTGTCTTAATTCAACTTCTAATTTAACTATACTTTTAAAATTGTGCTGCATTAATTTCATGATTTTTTTAATAAAACCAACATAATCTAAAAAAATTGTTAAAATGATATAGGTACGGTGAGGTTAAATTCTATATTTACTGGCCTGATAATTATGTTAAAATAAATAATTAGCATACCTCGAGGAAATTCTTGAGGACTAACTAATTCCCTAAAAAAGTCTTGAGCTACACCAGCTTGTCCACCATCAGTCTCATCTTGCTGGATATCATTTTCTCTAAACCAAAATCTGATAGTTCGTGATTCTGGTGTGTGTTTTCCAGTTTCTTTGTTTACTAAAAATACCCTGAATTCTAGAGAAAGTTGAGCTGGTGACGATACACCGTTTTCTGAAATTAAAATTTAACAATTTAGTGTAGATAGTGATTGTTTTAATATAAGTATTAAGTAAAGTAATCATCTGTAAAACTGTAAAAATACATAATATGTAAATGGTTTTGAATTGAAACAGTCTTAAGAATTTGTTTGGTTATGAAGTATTATTACAGTTTCCTGTAATATTGTCGTATTTAATAAAGCGCGTTACCAATAGATATCGCTGAAGAATTATTATTCAGCGATATCTATTGTTTGGTTAAGGTTACTTTACCATCTGACTAAAGTTATGTCATTTGGGTAGATTTCTTATTCTTTTAATTGTGCATTATCTTTTTTACACTTTTACTTCCAGATTATTTATGTGTTATTACCTGTTGTTGCTTCTTTATTAATAATTATGCCAGTGTGCTGTCCTCCAGCTACGTGCATTTTGTCATTTGTTGTGTTTATTTTACGTCGTTCAATTATTAGGGTAGTGGAATTGTGCGTTTTGCATTTTGGAGTCATTACAACTTGTTCTTGATCCATTGTTTCTGTCATGTTTATCTAAAACAAAAACAAGTTTAGATTTGCCTATTACAAAATTAATAAAAAAAATACCGAGCAAACTCAATTTAAAACCTTACTGTATAATATAAGAGTAAGAGATTGTTAATACTGATACTCTATGAATCATCCGCTTGTCTTTTCTTTTTTACTTATATCAAAGGACAAAGAGTTTATCTTTGTTTATACATCCAATTTTCATTTTATCGACTTCCCAAATGAACACTTAAATCATAAGGCAGTTTATTGTTTGGAAGCAGATAATCAGGAAGTTTTATATTCATCCAGACTCAATGTAAATAATTATTATTTCCTCTTCGCCTTTAAAGTGTCTTTGCCATTACTGTGTGCATTAACACTTTCTTTAGTGCACATTAAACGTTTATGTTTGTAAATGTAGTCGGATATATATAGAATGTCCCATCTTGTACAACATTGCAGTTGCATAAAGCACGAGTTTTGTACCTATATATTACTGAATAGCTGTGAAGAAATCAATTTGAAAACATAATTTGGTAATAAAGTTAAACTAAAACAAATTATTTTACGGTTACTCAATTTTCTTTTTTGTGGGTACATATATATAAATATGCTGTCAGTTCTAATTTAACTGAAAAAAGAATGTTCAAATGAGAGATTGAGAAATTCAACCACGATTTCGATAAAACAGCAATTAAGTTGGATTAAACCGTGAAATGAAATTACAATTTCTCTCGAGAAACATACTTAAATTGTTGAAAATAAATGTTGGCAAAAGTAAGTTTTTTCTGTGGTCGACAATGTGCGATATACATGAATTAAATTAAAAACTGATACAATGTCCGCCATAAAGTTGAAACCATATGAGATTTTTTTTTATTATCGTAGTTAAATAACAACTTTGGATAGCAATCACTTATGCTTCTGAAATAATTTAAAATGCGCCAAGTCAAAGTTGATAGGTAACATCTGTCAATTGTCAAGTTCGTAATTTTGGAAAAAATGTCCTAAAAACGGGTCAATTTGTTAAAATTTCGAAAAATGTTACTTGGAAATTATGATTCTAATCACATTTTATGCTTATGTGCCGATTTTGAGAGAGATATTTTGATGTTCAATAAATTCCATATTTTCGTATTTTTTATTCACCCCCGTATCTGGCTACTTTAAAATCATTTGAAACTCTTTAAAGTAGTATAAAGGCTACCATTCCATTGCATATTGTGATCATAATATTCGTACGTAAGCTGGTTTTGAAGATTATTGATATTTTCAACTAAAAAAGAGGTAGTCTCTGGATTATTTTCCAAATTTCAAAAAAATCAGAAATTTTTTTTCAACTTTTTCTTCATTAAACTTTAGTTGGATAGTACAAAAATGGTTTCAATTATAATCTGAATATCTTAACGCATAACGACTACTTCAAAATTACAAACACTAAATAGAACATTAAAGGAAATTACATCTCCGTGTGCCTCCCTTCGGTTTCCATACATTTTTCTGTTCGACGGTTAAATTCCCTGACAGCATTTAGTAAGAACTGCCTAGGTATATTTGCACACTCTTCCCTTATAATATCTCCCAAATGATCCACATTTTGAAAAATCTTTCTTTTGTATACTTTTTCTTTTAAATATCCCCAAAGGAAAAAGTCCATTATGGTCAAATCGGGGGATCGCGCCGGCCAAAGAAATTCAGAAAACGTTTAAAAAATGTTTAAAAATTCCCTGACTGCAACAGTACTGTGAATTGATGCTCCATCTTGTTGAAAAACCAGACGCGACCTTTCATTCAACGGCATTTCATCTAAAAATGATGCAATTTCTTGTGGTAACAAGTTTAAGTATCGTCTACGGCGGCCTCGAATTGCGGACCGATTGCCTGATTTTAATAATTCCGTACTCGAACTGTGGACCAAACCAAATAGACCCCTCTTTTAAAAACCATGAATTGCGGACTAAGCCTTCCTCACAAATACGTACATCAAATTGCTATACACTCAAATCTATTACGGAAAATGAGGATGCAGCCTTCCTCACAAATACGTACATTAAACTACTACATACTCAAACCTATTACGTAAAACGAGGATGCAGCCTTCCTCACAAATACGTACATCAAACTACTACACACTCAAATCTATCATAGAAAACAAGGATGCAGCCCTTCTCTTTCGACTTGGTCCGCAATTCATGGGTCATTAAAAACACATGACAAATTTTGAAAATCATTTATGGTTTTTGGTCCGCAGTTCATGTACGCCCATCGTCTAGCATTTAAATTTTGTCTTTCTTTCAATGTATCAATAAATTTAGGCTTATATGGGTGATAATGGTGTTTCTTTAAAATTCTCCTTACAGTTGTATTTGCTACATTTGTCCTCTCCGATATTCCAGCTACAGAGGTAACCTTATGCTCCACAACATCTAGCAATATTTCTTCTTCTTTGTCAGCAATTTTCCATGCAATATGCTGTTTTTTAGAAATATTATTCACTAAACCGCTGTCCTTGAATTTTGACATACTTTTGCCGACCGTCGCTTGGGAAATATGTCTTTCAGGATGTCTGGTATTAAAAATTTCGGCAGTAGTTCTATTTGTATGGTCTTCGCCATGAATTGAAATTATTTCAACCTTTTCATCTTTTGTAAGTATGTTTACAAAATTGCCGACAATATTTTCTAATAAACTGTCAATTTCGTATTTTGTTTTTAAAACTTTCATTCGGTTACTTATAGCAACGACATTCCATAGATGTACTGATTTTTTGTACATAAGTTCCTTTAAAGTGATCTATTTATTGTTTGTAATTTTGAAGTAGTCGTTATGCGTTAAGATATTCAGATTATAATTAAAACCATTTTTGTACTATCCAACTAAAGTTTAATGAAGAAAAAGTTGAAAAACAATTTCTGATTTTTTTGAAATTTGGAAAATAATCCAGAGACTACCTCTTTTTTAGTTGAAAATATCAATAATCTTCAAAACCAGCTTACGTACGAATATTATGATCACAATATGCAATGGAATGGTAGCCTTTATACTACTTTGAAGAGTTTCAAATGATTTCAAAGTAGCCAGATACGGGGGCGAATAAAAAATACGAAAATATGAAATTTATTGAACATCAAAATTTCTCTCTCAAAATCGGCACATAAGCATGAAATGTGATTAGAATCATAATTTCCAAGTAATATTTTTCGAAATTTTGACAAATTGACCCGTTTTTAGGACATTTTTCCAAAATTACGAACTTGACAATTGACAGATGTTACCTTTCAACTTTGACTTGGCGCCTTTTAAGTTATTTTAGAAGCAGAAGTGATTGCTATCCAAACTTGTTATTTAACTACAATAATAAAAAAAATTCCCATATGGTTCCAACATTATGGCGGACATTGTATATATATGAGTGGAGTTTTTTCTTTAATTAGCATGTCAAAATTGTCATAGAGACCATTTCAGAACATCTGACTTTGACAGGTCGGCCATGTTGTGCTGGGTCGCTAGATCAGCTGGAGTTGAAGTTTGTGTATTTTTACATATTATGTATTGTAAGTCAGTTGGTTGTCAGGCAGACTTTGTAGAACATTGTCAATACATATTTTTTGCGCGATCGATCTTTTTTGTTTATTTACAGCATCGGTTGTCAGGACGGTAGGTTGTGTTTACTGGTTTCTAAGTCTAACACGTCGGTGAGTGAATTACTTACCGTTCAGACGTCGGTAAGCCAAATATCAAATCAATAGACTCCGATGAAAAAACCAAGAACCGTGCCCGCCGCTCTCCAATTTCTCGCAATTCATTTTAGGAATAAAAAACTGCTTCCTCGTATCATTGAAAGAATGTTAAAATTTAAAAATTATAAAATGTTTTTATCAGATTGATATTTTGAGGATTTGGGGTGGACCGATTAGGGTGAGCTATGGCCTCCCCTGCCCCCCTATAGGCACGCCTATGGCTTACGGCCTACGGCTTGCTACAAAGAATATTTGTCATACAAAAAGCAGCTGTTCGCTCCATTATACAAGCAAAATATCATGAACCTTGTAAAGACATATTTAAACAGCTTCAAATTATGAGTTTGTTCTTAATTGTAAATGAAAATTTAATTTATGTGAAAAATAATAGAAATCACTTCACAAGTCATGCAGACATACATAATTATGATACTAGGGGAACCAAAATAAAAAGTATGTTGAAGGATATGTGTCTATACAATATTAACGACTATTTTGAAGAAGTTAAACATGTCACCTAAGTATAAATTCTGGAAAATATGTATGTGCATTATTTAAAATGTAAAAACTTTTAACTGTGAATTGTTGGTGTTAAATGTTTATTTTTTTTATATAATATATATTATAATTGTAATGACGACCCAAAGGCAGTAAAATACTTAAGAATTTTCTATAATGTGTATGAAACAGCAACTAGAAACTGTTTGTAATCAATTTTGTATATTATAAAATTTAAAATTGAGAAATCTTGATTCTACCTCAATTATTGAACGGTAAAATCCAAGAATTCGGTGTGAAATTTAAAATATTCGCTTTTAACAGCGGCAAGTTTAAATATAATCAAGTAAAAAATAAACTGTCACTATTTATAGACTTTATTTTGTAACCTTCTGAAAAGTTAGTTCATGGTCAACTGACTTAGATACATTCGTGAAGTATTTGAACATAAATATGCACGAGTCAGTGGCGTTTCCACACGTGGCCATCGCGCCGATACCGCCTAACAATCACTTACTGTACTCTACCTGATGATTGTTTTATGTTTGTATTTCCCAAAGTCTCATATAATTTAGAGTGAGATTATACTCAAAATTTTAAAAATTGCGTTGTTGAGGGATGTCGCCCCCCGCACCACATCTCTGGCTACGCCACTGGTAAATTCTTGTCGATATTATGGAATGGCACAGGTTCTGTATCTGTAGAGTAGGGAGTTGTCCTCCTAGGTCATCGTCCACCCTGTCCTTCTCAGGAAGGTGGACAGATCACTAGGAGACATCTCCTTTATATCGGCAGGTGTAGGCAAAGACTCACCGAACACACACAATCTTATTGACGCTAACTCCGGACACTCGCATTCGCATAAGACATGCCTGATAGTTCGAGGGATTGAGCATGGGTGTAACGTTTGGCTAGTTCCTTTAACCCACCTCAGGATAATATTGTTATCTGCCGAGGCGTTAGCTAAATCTTGGTGGCACTCTAGTACTAGCCCCGAAGAACACAGGTTGATGTTGGACTAAACTGATTCGAATGAAAGCCTTTCACACTCCTGTATAGGTAGTATAGTTCTTGGTACGATCTAAGAAACTGACTTGACTTTACTTAGGCTTGAGATGCAATAAAACTTAAAACTTCGTATTTACCGTGCAGAGCCGCACTATACTTGATGAAAGGTCTGTCTTTGACAATCCGGAGACGCTAAAGTGTTCTCGGGAGAAAGATTTAGGGTATTTGCGCCGAATCCGGATTGTCAAAGACTGTCTGTGATGCTTGAGAGAACAGACCTGAAGTGATGAAAAAAAAAATAAAATATAGTATTCTCTGTCACGACGGCTAATACTTTTATGGCTTTATTGCATGTCATTATCCCATCTTAGGTTAGGTCAGTTTCTCGGATCGTGGAAAGCAGTGCCGTAGCCAGGGGGGCACTGGTGGCCCGTGCCCCCCCCCCCCCGAAATGCCCGCGGCGGATGTTAAAAATCAATGCTCGGCCCAGAACGACACTAAAGAGGTTCAAGTCCAAATCAAACATCCTGACTTCGCTCACGTTTTTATTGCCCTGTAAAGTATGTAACTCAACTTTTAATGATGTGAGACCAGCCATCGATTTTTACAAAGAAGATTTGTGTGGAGACGTTTACCCAGCAATACTAGAAGCAGAGCTTGACTTCTGGAAACAAAAATGGTGTAATGAAAAAGACACTCCAAATAATTCTCTAGAAGCCCTCAGGAAATGTCCTGACGATTTTTTTCCTAATATTAGAGTGTTGTTGAAAATATTTTCCATTTTACCTGTTACTACAGCATCCGCCGAAAGAAGCTTTTCCAGTCTAAAGAGAATCAAAACACAGAAATAATAACAGAAATTCTACAAGTGAAACACGACTCAACAGTTTGGCTCTCATGAACATTCACAGGGACATAAATATTGAAGCTGAAGTTATAACAGATATGTTTGCATCCAAAAAAGAAAGACGCCTGGATTTCAAATTATGATGCCTTTTTCCCTTGATTATGTGTGGCAGTGGCATATCAATATAAATAAGGCACTCTATACCTCAGATTAATGTAAACTTGTAAACAATAACAAAAAAAGTAATAAAAATTAAGTTTTTATGATCTGAAGTTTTTGTCTCACCATACCCAAGCCACTTGGTGCCCCCCCCCCAAACAAAATTCCTGGCTACGGCACTGGTGAAAAGAACTATACTTGTATATCTTTTATAGATCCATAATCGGAAATGTAGCTTTAAATAGAGAGTTTACTAAGGATGTATTTCTAAAAATGTTACTAAACGCCAACCAGTTTCTAAATCTTGAATTCTAAAGAACAATCTCTTTCTCACAGTTAAGGAACTTTTAAAATGTCGGATCGTAAAAGAGATGCTTGTTATATTATTTGCGATCGTGTGAGATTTTATTGTGTACAAATAATGTATTTACGTATATTATCATAGTGATAAAATGCTATTTTGAGAACAATGGTCACCGACTGGAAAGCAGAGTTGTTATTTCCAGTAGCCTAATATACGAGGTGGATAGATTAAAGCAATTCAAAAAGGTTTGATTAGAATTACATGTTCCACTCGAGCTGGCTAAACATGAAACCACACTACTTGTTAGTAAACTACAATGTAGGTAATTATTTTAAAAACGAATACTTTTAATCTTGTTTCATTTGTAAAAAATCACAAGTTTGTGACATCACTGATTGAACAAAAATGGAATCAATAAGGCGTTGTTGTGCCACGATGTACCTTGCGTGTTTTCAGATTATTTATTGGATCATATATTTTTCACCGGCAGGTACCTACCAATTTTATAGATTAAATTCAAATAGAAGATAAAACTATACTTATTATAACTTATGTATGCAATACTGTTGATTACTTTTTTTGGGAAAGTGTTTTAAATCGAGCTCCTAATAAACTCCAGAACTACGAGAAAGAATAAAAAATGTTTTCCCGCAATTACAGCAAATCTTTTTTTTTGTTGGTTATTTCAATCGAAACCAAACTCTCGCGCTCTAATTAAGTTATTTATTATTCAAATTAAATAACGACATTAATTTAGTATAAAAGCATAATGATAACATGAATAATGATGTTTCTAAGAAAGCAATTCATGCTGTTTTCTTGGCTGTTTTACATGTCTACGTTGTAAAATAAAACAATACAACTAAACACCTGTTAAAAATAAAAACCATTTTAAGTTTCATGTTTCAATAAGCTGTAACACATCTCTTAGTCCTTTGATTTGTGAAAAGATAAGAATTAATGAGTTAGGTATTTGAAAATACCAATAATTATTAGCAAAAATCAGTACAATTAGATTCTTGTTTTTTTACCTAATTTGGGGATAGTTTTACTCAGAGGTTTTACTGTAGTTAAATCTTTGTTGTCAACAAAACTTAAGATAGGAAATTATAGAAATTAATATGAATGTTCTCAAACATTCTTCATAAATTTGAAGTAGATCAAGGTGTTGAAAGTTAATTAAAGAAGTACATATTCGTTAGAGTGACGTCAGAATTATTAGTAAATGGACAATACTATAGTCAATTGGATCATTTAAACTAGGTAATACATGTTCTGAATTTTTATTCTCCATTAAACAAGCACAATTCACATAGATAATGACAGGATGCCCTAAAATAAGAGGGTGTGTGCTCCAATTACCGGAACGCCCTTTACTAAATTCTTATTATGCATTTTAAAATACTGGTGACTGAACTAGATATATTATATTCATTATAGTAATTTATATGAAATATTGATATGTTAACTTTGCACTTTCAACTTTTATTTATAGGTTATATTTATAAAACAACCCTTTCAACAACAATATGTTAAAACTCACCTGCCTTGCTGCTCCTACTGAACGAGATGATTAAAAATGTTTTCTTTGATCTGTATTGACACTCACTTTTTCCACAATTCAATTCTACTTTCAATAAAACAAGATTACGATGTCTAGTAAATAAAAAATGTTTCTGGAGCAAACTGATATCAACAAACGGCGCAAGGCAGCTGTGTATTAAAAACAACGCGCACCACCACTCATAACATTCCAGTACATGCAACTAAAATGACTATTTTTTGATAGGTTTGCCTTAACAGTTTAAAATTATCAATGACGGAAAAGAGAATGAATTAATCGAATAATGGTACGGTTATGGAGGTACGGTGAGTCATAAAATTTCGGTGAAAATGGTTGGATCTAGTAATCGAACAGTAGTAGGCAACCAATTTCACAAGCTGGAATGAGAAATTGAAATCAACCCTTGTTAAATTTTATGAATAAATAAGAAAAATTGATATAAATTACGGTAGCATTAAATCATTAAAATGTGATTCGACTGTGAGCTAATTTTTTATTACTTGATTTTACATAGAGAAATATAAATTTTGTGATTTTATATTTATTTTTGACGTTTCTATAGTTTCCGACGAAAAAGAAGATTTTGACAATTTTGTGAAATTAGGTTAAAAAAATACGTTTCTTAGGACTTAGGACCACAGCACACTCTCTTTAGGACTTTTTCATTATATTTTCTCAATGATGAGGAAACAAATTTGTTCCATTACTTTAAGTATATGTAGACGTTATTCAAAAACAATTAAAACAGATCCAGGTATTAGTAAAAGAGCAGCTGTGGTAAATCCTACGGAATTTCAGGGCGACTTTCAGGATATCGACCTAGATGATCTAGAGGGTGATTTTATGAGTTCGCATAAAAGCTATAAACAGCACATCAAAGAAGTGGATAAAAGAAACGAACGGCTTAAATATTTAATAGTGAAAAATAAGTATTTCAAAGAGAAACTTCCGAATTTTCTTACATGGAGCGATAAAGAACAAATGAAGTTTCTTCATAGTTCAGATCCAGAAGAATGGACAGTGGAGAAACTTTCTGAAAGTTTTCCAGCATTACCAGAAGTTGTCAAGGTATTAATCTAATTTATAGTGATATATTTTAATTTACTTGTTAACTCATGTCTTACATTTCAGAAAGTAATCAAAGCAAAATTTTCAAAATCTGAAACAAAGAAAAATCACCATGATGCTGTTGTGGAAAAAAATTGGGAAGATTTTAGAAGTGGAAAGTTAAAATTTTTACCTCTAGAATTAGTAGAACATTTGAAAAAATTCACAAATAGAAAAATACAAGCTCCATTCATCAATAAGAAAACAGAGGTTATTAATGTGCCAAAAATTCAATCAGAATTTTCAGAAATAATAAGTAGTTATCAAAAACTCAAAAGTGATAAAAACAATAAAGACAAACATACAACTGAGAGAAGTGAATCCATTGAAGTAGATTTACAAATAACTTCAAGAGTTAATGAAGAAATAACAAAAGATACATTTGTGGCTGCAGATAAACCTTCTCTCAAGAATAAAAATTTAGTAACTTTATTCCATTTGCAGTCAAGTATTGATATGAAAGCAAACAAGGGAGAACATTTAACTGAAGAAGAAAAACTAATTTTCAAAAATAAAAAACAAGTTAACGAAGAACAATCAATAACATTGCATAAGGATAATCTAAAGGAAATTACTGAAAACAAGTTTAATTCCAGTACAGGATCATCTCTGACAGTAAAAACTGATAGGGATTATTCTCATTTGAAATATCCTGAACGGATTATTATACCAAAGGAACTGAAAAAACGGGGTTATACTTACAAATTGAATGATTGTTATTATGATACTGATGGCCAATTTTTGTATAGAGTACCTGGAATGGAATGAATAAAATAAGTGATATTTGACAACTTTTTTCTCTGATTTGTTTTAAATAATGGTCAAATAAACCAATCGAATGTCATGTACACAGTTTGCTGGTATATTTATTGAATGACAATGTAAATAATTTCCGATAATCGAACGATTATTTACTGCTGTGAGAATGTGGACAAGGGAATTGAAACAAAGTCTTTTTTTGTATCAGTTTATTAAAAACAATATCAATATATAAATGACTAGCATAAGCAAATGTAACAATACAATTAGTGGAAATAATATAACATGGATGAATAATGATCTGGTAAATTTCTAATTACATTTATCAATAGTGCGATCAAAATTTCTTCTGCTATAAACATCAGATAATAATATATGACAAGTTTAGTAATCATCAGATATAAAGGTATGAAATTATTAATCGTCATATTAGTGGATTTTTTCAATTAGGCATTCCAAATCACGTGACCCAATATGGCGTCTGCGGGCAAACAACTGTCTTAAGTGTCATAAGAAAGCATTTAGTACGTGGTGAATAAATTGTTTAAACGGCATTATCTCCAAAGTTATGTGAATTTGTGATTGTTGATAGACTTTTTAAGATGCAGAGTGATTATTTAAAGACATTATTGTTGCAAAATCCAGATATTGGCAAGAGGTAAGCTGAAAATCCAATTTGTTTGTTTCCTAGATGTGAAGTGAAATATTTGTTTACAGATATCAAATGAAGCTAACAAATCTGTGGCTTAAAACCGCTGGCACTGAAAAAAATTTTACAGCATCCCTGTTGGAACGACTTCCACAACCAACCACAAGGCACGTAGTTGGCATTTTTTCGTATTAAAATGTAATAATACCACTATAAGTCCTAAATAATATAAAAAGGCACAATAAATAAACTTTTCAACAGCACAATAATATAACGCCAACAAACTATTTGCCCCCAGCCGCCATATTGAATTTGTTTTGACAGGTCATTGGAATGCCTAATAGTAAATGACAACTTATGACTTTACATTGGTAGGTTAATAATCATTGATCTTTAGTATAATTTGATTATCCAATTTAGGTTTAGTCTTTCGTAAATAAAGGGATAGTCCAGGAGTTTTGGATCCTTATTTGTGGAATCTACTTCAAAATTATATAATTTTTGTTAGGACACTTTTAGGCTGTATAAAGCAACTAAAAATTTCATTTTAACTGATAATACACCTTTTTACAGCGTTTGTCCTTATATACTAACCCATTGTTTCCTACCTTCTCTATTCCGTCTTTTTTGTCAAAATTAGTATTTTTTATACAAGTAAGTACTAATTGTTTGCCATCCTTAGAGAAATGGGCCACTTTTTTGGTAATTCTATGTAATTTTTCGAATGTCAAATTTTTTTAACTGTCACACAGTAAACAATTACTCAAACATGCGTAATAAATACATTTGGCAACAATGAAGATTACAATTATGAAATTCAACGAGTATTTATAAAAATTAGAATTTAGTAATTGATGATATTGAAATAATATAAAAAACAATAAAAAGTTGTGAATTACATAATGAGCTTACATATTATAACAGCAGGTTGTACAAACAGATTAAGTGTCCTTAAAAATACTTAAAATGATCACAATTGTGCTAGTGAGACTTGGAATATGAAGCAAAGAGGTAGCCTGGAATCATGGTGGGTCAATAATATTGGAAGAAGCTGTGTAAATTATTTTATCCTACACTATGAGAAAGTTCAATTTTACCAGCTTTGAAGTGACGAGAAAAGTACCATTTTAACGGCTAGACAAGAAAATAGATTTTACGTTTCCACGCTAGCTGGCGCCCCAATTGACAAAGTGAATGAAAACTGTTAATTTGATTGATATATGTGATTTCAATCACATCATTCAGAAGAAACAAAAACGAATCGCTTAAAATAAACATCATTAAACGTCAGTTTAAAAATAAATTGTTAAAGTTGTCAATGTCTGCAAATTCAATCATAAGTTGTCGTATTTTGATGTTTGTTTGAAGTTATGGAGCCTGAATCAGATGAAATAATGTGATGTGTAAGGTAAATACAATTTTTATATGAAATATCACCAACAATTATTGTGTAGGATAAACAGTAATGAATTTTATATTATAATATAAAATTTTTATAAAAATAATATTACCAACAATTATTATTGTGTAGGATAAAAAATTATGTATAAGGGGGCCATATCTTTTTTCGGCCTGAAAAATGCCACTTTACCACCTAGGTATGCAATATACTATTTTACCTCTCTTAAGTGAGTCTAACTGATATCCAAGTCACTCAGTTGTATCGAAAAAATTATTTCTTACCCCATTAGGTATCACCTTTTTACTTTAAAAATATGTGAGGTTATATCCCATTTGACAAGTAATTTAAATTTATATCCCTTTTATACGTTGAAAATTGTTCGCTATATTCCTTGATTTCAAAAGAACCATTGACTCGGTGGATCATGCGAAACAAATTATTTTAACTGGTTCATTCCACGTCAAATCGATCCCTTTAGATTTGGACGAATTTTGGTCAAAAGTTTTCTTTCATTTTATAACGAAGTTCTACAGAAGTTCACACAAATCATACCATTTAGCATTGTTTTTAGATCCCAGTTTGTCTCAGTTTATCTAACTTACTCTCACATCTATCTGGTAAAAAGAATACAGTAAATGAGTTACTTGTCCTCTTGCCCTCTATCTTTCACATGTAGAACTTACCAATATCCCACTGTTTGAAGAAAAGACATAGAATAAGGACTACTTATGTCTTTTTGTACAACCAGCTGCATTTATTAATTTGTACTTACAATTTATAGTTTATTATATTTAAAGATGCTCAAAAATAAGATTTTTATATAAAATTCAGTACTTTGTGAAAATGATTCATATAAGCTGCCAAAAATTCAGGTTTACTGCCAACAATGTGAACAACATATTTAACTACATCTTGATCATGTTGCAATTAGCAAGTTCGAATTAATATTATCACTTAGTATATTCTCTAAGAAGCTGTTTCAACCAATAATAGTAACTGTCGTCAAGTTAAAACATGTTCTTTGCTTAAACCAATAAAAAATACTCTAGAAGGCATCTATAATGGTCAATCCTATCAAATGACTCGATGTATATATCAGTAGCCCTACTGATAAAATAATAAGAACAAAAAAATACTTCCAACTATTTGGAATAATCTCACTCCTGAGCACCATTCAATTCTACGCATTGAAATTATTTCAAGACACATTCACTCTAAACAAATTCCTTGTACCCACGAACTCAAGTCAGTGGCGTCTCCACAATCCACTATTACTTCTTCGGAATGATCAGCTGTCATGATGATTTGTGCTGCAGTTCGACCGCTTAAATAGGCACCATGTACTGTGGAATAAAAACTGCTGTGCGTGTGTTCACCAGCAAACAGAAGCACAGGCTACAAGGAAAAAATAGTAATAGTTATATAGAGATACCGAATGAGGATATAGAATAATTTGGCTTTTAAAACACTTACCTCTTTTTCGTGTTCGTCATAAATGGGTTGTGCAAGATATTCTATATCTATTTGTGATGCTCCTACTGCTATTGCCGTGTATGATCCTCTTGTATGTGGTTGACTGTGCCAACTAGTACTAAATTGAATATCAAAATTAAACTAGCATCATAGTAATTAAATTACGAATGAGAAACACTAGGAAACGTATATTTTATAAATAAGATGATCACTTTCATTACTGGTATAAAAATAGAAAGAATTGGTAGTTATGGGGACTGCTGAACTGCAGAAAGGAGAGAAAACACAAATAAATGAACTTTTTTTTGTACAATGATGATGGGAGATTTTTGGAAATAAATCAGCAAAATTTCATCCTTATGCCTATGATAGAAGAAATTTTTTTAGATATGAATTAACCCCTTATAATGCGCACGGCTGGTGTAAACCCCGAAGTAGGAGTGGGCCAATTGAGGTTAAGCCTATGGCAGGAAGCGCTTACTGCGCTACCTCTGCTGCAGGCAGCCAATGATGCAATTGAACCCAGGTTTTTGTTTAACAAACCCTACAAAATACAAATGAAACAGAGCCAGTTGCTGCAAATGCAATACACATATATACAGATGGTTCAAAAATGAAAGAAGGCTCAGGATGTGGAGTTTACTTGAGAGCACCAAGCCTAAAGATTAAGTGGGGAATGGGAAACAATACCAGCGTGGTTCAAACAGAACTGGCTGGTATCTCAATTGCCACAAAAGAACTAACCAGAAGAGGAATTTCTGGCAAAAACATAACAATCTGCACTGATAGTAGAAAAGCCCTTTTAGCCTTGAACAGACAACGTGTTATATCGAGGCTAGTACTAGAGTGCCACCAAGATTCAGCTGACGCCTCGGCAGATAACAATATTATCCTGAGGTGGGTTAAAGGGCACGACAGGAGTAAAGGAAATCGCATTGCCGATTCTTTAGCCAGGGAAGCCGCTGGACTAAAAATTCTAGGACCCAGTGACACCTTCGGCCTAACGACTTCGACAATTGCGGAACTAGCCAAACGTTACACCCATGCTCAATCCCTTAAGAGATGGGATGGAATCAAAGGATGCAGTTTTGCCAGGATCACCCTGGGCGACCCTGGGAAGCTGGTGCCGAAGAAATATTTGGC
Source organism: Galerucella tenella (assembly GCA_910591685.1). Classification (NCBI taxonomy): domain Eukaryota; kingdom Metazoa; phylum Arthropoda; class Insecta; order Coleoptera; family Chrysomelidae; genus Galerucella; species Galerucella tenella. The sequence goes on along the minus strand of CAJUYH010007251.1, from coordinate 1,912 downwards.
GATGACCAGGAAAAACCTTCGTTTAACAGTAGGATTTTTGACTGGCCACTGTCAACTAAGGAAACACCTCCATACTATGGGGCTAGTGGACACACCTCTATACAGGATGTGTGAACAGGAAAATGAAACTGTCAGGCATGTCTTAAGCGAGTGTCCAGAGTTATCATCAATAAGAGAGTGTGTGTTCGGTGAGTCTTGGCCTACATCTGCCGATATAAAGGAGATGTCTCCTAGTGACCTGTCCACCTTCCTGAGAAGGACAGGATGGACGATGACCTTGGAGGACAACTCCTCGGGAGGATGTACAATGGGTCAAATGTGGCCTAAGTGCTGTGAGCCTACACTCACCCTCCCTACTCTACAGATACAGAACCCCTTATAAAAATTCTGTACAGTAAGCACATGATATAGAGCAAGGAGCAGCACATCACATTAGAATGTTGGTGACATAAGCCTATCAAAAATCACCCAATAAGCACGTGAATGCCTAACTAAATGAGATCTCTTTGTTATATTACACCAGAATATCATTATCTAATGGTTAATTTTAGAAAAGTTCCCTTTAATTGGTAGCATCATAATAAAAAAAGTTAATTTTAAATAATACTTACCATACACAGCCTTTTGGTTTAGGTATGAACGGATCATTGAGAAATTTTCTCAATATTTTCGTACATGTTTCAATAATAATGTCATTGGATAATGTCTCCATATATTCGGCCTCTTTACCAGATATCCAACCTAATATTACTGTTTCCGATATTTTCGTGAACGAATATATTTTTTTAAACCAGTTTTTACTAATATCAGAATTTTTTTCTGATTCTGTATTCCAAAGTAAAAGCACTTCTGTGATATTGGGATGCAAAAATGGTCTTTCATATTCCAATAAAATTTTATTTACAGTACCGAATAATAACCTAAAACAATATAGTTTAGATTCATTCATCAAGTACATAAAAAAGTTCTTACCTATCTATTGCTTCTAATTTATATTCAGGTAAAGGTGGATGAAACATATTAGCACTATGTTTAAGTACTCCCAGTGGTAATGTACAAATCAGATGTTCTCCCAAAAACTTCTTGCCATTATCACAGATTACCTCTACTTTAGGCTTGGGATTTAAAGATTTTTCACAACTAGATTCACGACTACAATTATTTGAATTTGGTAAAGACTCGATAACAGTTCTATCAGAATCATCTGAATCACTGTCTTCAGGGTGTGAGGTAGAATTACAGTTCTTCTAAAAAACAATTTCATAAAAAATAATACAATTGTATACAAAAAACAGGTTTTATTTTTGTGTTTTGACTGAAACTTGCAAGAAATTGGCTCAAAATATGTTCTTAACAATTACCCATTATTAATATAAGCATAGGAGCATTATAGGTGGAAACAAAAATGTGTGCATATAACTTACTTTTTTTGCATTCCATTTAATAGATTCCACAGCATGTTTTAATAGGAGATTTTCATTTGGTATGGCATTTTTTAAGGGTTCTAAAATAGAGCTATATCCATATGGTAACACTATATTTCCTCCTTGTAATTCCTCATAGCTTCCTAATTCAAACAAATCAATTTCATTCATATCATCACAGCCCGAAATACATGTCTCCCTTTTCAACAAACATTCAAAGATGATTTCTCGTAAATGCTTTTCTTGTTCATCTTTAATTTTATCTAAATATAAACTAATTTCTAGCCTTAAATGATCACCTACACTATCAATACCATCAGGTGGTGAATACTGAGATATAAAATACTCTTCACAACGTTTTAAGAAGCACAAGTAAGCTTCATAAATTTCTTGTAAGGTTGCGAATGGTACTTGCTTGCCTGTTTCAGTTGCTGCTACTAGTTTATGTGGTTTTGGATACGCCATTATATCAACCAAGCCATGTTGCA
>CAJUYH010007250.1:12946-30945 GCA_910591685.1 Galerucella tenella | reverse complement strand
TTTTTTATTGAAGGTACGCTGAACGGTGCTAAATATCTTGACTTACTCCAACATGAAATTATACCTGAAATTAATCGATTATTTCCTAATATGAACGTATACTTTCAACAAGATGGCGCACCTCCACATTATCAGAGAGACGTTAGGCAATATTTAAAAACAATTTTCCCTCAGAGATGTATTGGTCGAAGAGGTGCAATTGAGTGGCCGGCAAGATCACCCGATTTGACACCACTCGATTTTTGTCTCTGGGGCTACCTGAAAGATTGCGTTTGTGAAAACAGACCAACTAACTTAAGCGATTTAAAGGATCGCTTACGTCTCGAAATGCAGGGAATTACTCCACAAATGATCAACGATTGATTCCTCGATTGATTCTATTCGTAGCTTCGAAGAGAGATTGTATCATTGTCAACAAACAAATAGCCAGCATTTTGAGCACTTATTTTAATGAATTATTCGCAACTTAAATAATTGTTTTATCTCAAAAATTTCTGTAACACGCAGTTTTGATTAAAATTATAATTTTAATATTTTTGTTAAATTTCTATCATAATATCCGAGTCAAGTTATACGTTGGGATTATTTTTGGAAAGAGAAAAAAATAAGTCACACGACCTAAGTTGTCATTTTTAAAAATTCAAGATGGCGGCCGTACGCTAAATGCTGACGTCAAAAACATTTGACATTTGCTCCAAAATATGCAGAATAGAGTCTCATTCATCGTACTAGAATTTCATAAACTTTCCCTTTATCCGTTTCAAAGATAATCCCTTGGTGCGCGACTTTTCAGCAACGCTGCATAATGATTATTGGTGTAATGATTAGTGTTAAGGTGTTAATACTTACAGTGCTAGAACGAAGCTAGTGAAAAAATGCTTTGATCATCTTCTTATAAACAAAGACAAATTATCCAATTAAAATTAAGTTTATTGGATTTCTGAGGTATATTGAAGGGACCGAAAGTTCTGTGTGTAGTTGAAGGTAAAGAGGTCCTCAATGCAGACCATATAATATAGGGAAAAACTGGATGGAACTTTTCAGTGTGTATTCAGTTTCAAAGTGTGCTCTTATCTCCAGACAACCACTTTGCAATCCGAGCCTCTTCAAGTGATTGAAGAGCTCAAAATTATACAGGGTGGGGCAATCTTCTGACATCGGAGGATTACATCGTTGTGGTGAGAGATAGAACTTCATGGTTTTTTGTGAGCTAATACAGTAACTGAGGGCACATTTTGAAAATACTTTCGATTCTACAGGGTGTTCCAAAACCACGTAACAGCACAAACTTACATTTTTTTAAATGGAACGTACTATATTTTGTTTAAGAATCGAAAAGATCTCACCGAGAGCGTTACAAAAATATAGCACTCTAATATATTATATGGGTGTTTTACAAAGATATGGCCAATTATTAGCAAAAAAGACCTCCTCTTTAACACTCTGCAGAACTGTAAATTAAAATAAATCTACAGGTCTTTGTGTTCAAATGTAATACACACATCATTGGCTGTGCTCAGTATTAATTGCTTTTTTCATCGGTGGCTTCTTTAATACAGGGTAAAACAAAACGCAAATCAAGCAATATCTCAAAATTTTTAAATGAATCACCCTATAAGTATTTTTACAATTTGTTAGTACAATTAATAAACTTTCAAACGATGTAGTAAACTTAGGGCATTAGTTAATGGAAAATATCGTAGATATTTTATGATAATGGTCAAACACATGTATTTTACATACACAAATTAAATGGTATTACATTTTTACATGCAACCTCTTATAAATTTTAACATTTCTAAGGCATATATTTTAATCGTAATTTTGGATGCACCTACAATATCTAATCAATGAAATAAAATGTTTGCTAATACCGTAGGTACCTGGAATTACCAAAAATTTCATATTTATTCATGTTTCACTTTCAAGAATTGTTATTATATGCTTGTTTGAGAATGGGCGAAACATAATTAAGCCATATTTTTGATTATATCAAGTGGGCTACTATCAAAATAGTATCTACTAATAAATGTCAAAGAAATATTGCTGTATTCTTCGTTTGTGTTTAGGAAGTTGATTCAAACACAATAGTTAACTTGTGGTTCCAACAAGATGGAGCATCTGTATATCAGAAATTTTACCGACAGGTGGATAGGACGTGGTGGACCAATTTCGTGGCCTCCTCGATCTCCAGATCTCACACCGATGGATTTCTTTTTATGGGGATACATCAAGCAACTTGTGTATCAAACGTAACGCATTTTCCACAATAACTCCAGCTATGTTGGAAAGAGTAAGATCCTCGTTTTTGAAAAAAATTGTATGGAAGTAAATGATCGCCATTTTAAACACTTAGCATAAACTACTATACTTTTTATAGAATGTCAATGTTCATTTATGTAAATGTGAGTGTTTTTATAATGTTGGTTTTCATAATTGTTAGTTTTTCAAAAATAGAAAAAGTTGGAAAATGAATTAAAAGTTTGCATTTTACATAACTAAGATATACTGTTTGTGGTGACTTGAGTAATTATCTCGTAAAGACTACAAACTGCTTTTATATTTATTAGTACCTACTATAATGACATTAGCCTACTTACAGTAAACAAAAATATTTCTTCCAACATAATTCCTTCTTTCCTTCCTCTAATGGTAAGAGTAGAAGTCAAAGATATTTTAGATGCATCCAAAATTACGATTAGAATTTATGCCTTAGAAATGTTAAAATTCACAAGATGTTGCATGTAAAAATGTAATACCATTTAATTTGTGTATGTAAAATACTTGTTTTTGACCATTATCATAAAATATCTACGATTTTCCATTAATTAATGCCCCAAGTTTACTACATCGTTTGAAAGTTTATTAATTGTACTAACAAATTGTAAAAAGACTTATAGGGTGATTCATTTAAAATTTTTGAGATATTGCTTGATTTGCGTTTTGTTTCACCCTGTATTAAAGAAGCCACAGATGAAAAAAGTAATTAATACTGAGCACAGCCAATAATGTGTGTATGACATTTGAACACAGACCTGTTGATTTATTTTAATTTACTGTTCTGCAGAGTGTTAAAGAGGAGGTCTTTTTTGCTAATAATTGGCCATATCTTTGTAAAACACCCTTATAATATATTAGAGTGCTATATTTTTGTAACGCTCTCGGTGAGATCTTTTCGATTCTTAAACAAAATATAGTACGTTCCATTAAAAAAAATGTAAGTTTGTGCTGCTACGTGGTTTTGGAACACCCTGTAGAATCGAAAGTATTTTCAAAATGTGCTTTCAGTAACTGTATTAGCTCACACGAAACTATAAACCACAACGATGTAATCCTCCGATGTCAGAAGATTGCCCCACCCTGTAGATGGGTATATTAAAATGTTGTAAATACATTTCAGATTTTCTAATTCCTTTAACCAGATAAGTTATTAGAATTCAATGAATTGAATTACACAATTACACAATTTTCGTTATCCTTGTGAAATCCTTTTCTTTCAGTGTCCCTTTTTGCCCGGAAATTGCACTGTGGCACACAACAATAATCATTATTAGAAACCATTATAAGAGCGGAGGAGTTTCTTTGCATTTAAAAGGGCAATTTCTTAACAATAAATTATACCATACAAGTAAAATATAATAATAACAAATAAAAAAAAAGATCAAATAGAAACCGATCAAAGAAAGGCACTTCAATATTAAAATTCACATAAAATAAGTCGATTTTGCAGTTTTTTTTTCTGTGAAGAGTGTTTCTAGACACCCGATAGAATGTCTAATTTAATATAAAACATGACGTGACTAACCAAAATAGTAGCTACCAAAAGTCTTTGATGGTGGTTTTGCTCAAAATAAATATTGACTACAGGTCATCATTCCACGTCAAATCGACCAAAAGTTTAAAATACAGGAAAAAGGTATTTTTAATTTTGGACGTTTTGAAAAAAAAAATTTCTTTCTGCAGAGCTTCGTTATTCGATAAAAGAAGACCTTTGACACAAATTCGTCCAAATCTAAAGGGGTCGATTTGGCGTGGAACGATCCCTACTTATATAGCTTAAACGAATATTATTTGGGTCATTAACAAAAAAAGCGTCTTTTTTCAATAGTTTTTTGTAATATAGAGATATTTTAAAACGTTACTAAAACTAACAAATCCACGTTACTTAAAACACATCATGATGTCAAAGTATGGACGACTTTGTTTGGTACCGTTCAGCTGACAAATCTAGAGATGATCGTATTTTGATATCTGATGCCAATATCCATTGAACTAAACAAACAAACTGAAACGGACGCTTTGTTTTTTGCTAGTGTGGCAAATCTTAAATGTGTGCAACCCGTTGGACAGAGGGATTTCTGCCTCACTCTCAGTTATTGCGATTAACGTGAAAAAGAAATCCGATTTGTTTTAAATCAAGATTATAATTAGATTTTACAAATTTGGTACATTTTTTGGATTTAAAAATAATGCTAAATAATGTGATAATATGTATGTCAATGTTTTTTGATGTTAGAAAATTAATAACTTGAAGAAAACATGGATAACTAAACCAAAAATATCAAATGATAAGCAAAATATGTATACCGGTATAACTTCTATCAAATGTGTGCAAACCTTACAGTTTAAAAAAAGAAATTGAAAAATGGAGTAAAATAAAATGAGTGAAAAATAAAGTTGCAAATTTATTTTTTCCACTACTAGCCAAATTTAAGACAAAAATTAGAAATAATTCACACACGCACCACGAAAAGCGTTTACTCCGTCGACTGACTGACAAGTACACTGTCAGTTTTCGATGTATTATGAGCGTACTCGTTATGTCATCATTCATTTTGGGTTGAGCGCGAATTTTAAACTAATGGCATTTTTATTCAAATAATTTTATCTTGATAGGTAATTTCAAGCAGCAAATGTTAGAGACAATCTCCTGGGTATACAAAATTATGTTGCACAAGTTTTTGTCGAACTACTATCCCTGAATTCTCAAAATATTTGAATTTGTCCATTATTGACCTAGGTTAATAATAGAAAATTATCAACCACTAATAGAGAAATTCAACTTCTCAGTTGACTAGATGAAGCAATAATTGTCAACTCCACAGCTAGTAGTGGAAAAAAGTTCTTTTCTGCCCTTGCGACTCAATATACTATTAACAAAACAACCTTGTAATTCCATATACATTTCCAGGGGGGGGCAAAGGGGCATATTTGGGTCATTAAAAGAGACATTCTTGTACCAATAGGCCACACAATTTACTACCATTTTTACCGTTCCCGTTTTGTTTAATTGAAAAATTCACCTTATAAAATGTTATAAATCACGCAATAAACTAACAAAACGAAAATACACACGCTATTCACACAATTAAAATAATTTATCTATTCAATTCAAATATTCTAAACAGCTATTCCCGTTTCCGTCATAGTGCAGAGAAAGATGCAAATCCCTCTCGGTGTTGTCACTCTTGCTCTAGCCCCTGGTATATAGGCTTGCGTGTGACTAAAATTATAGCGTTCGTTCCAGTCTGTTTATTTAATTCAATGCTAGAATCAGATGCTAGCATCTAATTATTGTTACTGTAAAAATGACAATCTATACTATCATAATATGTGGATTATTGAATTTAAGTGTGTGTAACTATTCCGTTTGTCCGTGAGCTGACATCAAGCGGGATGGAGATGGAGTTATATTAATCAATCAATTTTCTTACTCATAAATGAACGTTTTTTTTCCAATTTTTGCGCCAATTTGGTTTATAATGCCGAATTTATGAAAATTCATCTTTAAAAAATATTTAAAAATTCCTCATTTCCTTATACAGTATTTATTTCAATCTTACCTAAAACATCATGAGTTGACTTTCCTTTTCCAACAAATTTTTTATTTTCTCTACTTGACTCTTCTTCATCCTCTTCAGCTTCAGCACCAAATGATAATAATTTAAAATTCCTGAAAAATACCAAAACCAGTATCAATTATTTGGCCACTTCAATTTACTTTGTGACTGGAAGTCACAAGTGCTATTAAATAGTGAAGGAACAAATGTGTTAGGATTCTCCAAAAAGTAGTCGAATCGTTTTTGTGGATGAACCAAAATCGTACGCCCCTGAAGTGAAAAAATATTCTAGAATCATTTAGATATTGGTCATTGGGATCAATATAACAGGAAGAAGGTTCTGCAATACATTACATTTATAGAAATTTTTTCAAGGCATTTGATATGGTTAGTAATTCGACACTGTTACATCAATTATTCCCATGGGGATTTGCTACAATGATTTGCCAGGTACTTATCTCACAGAGCTCACGTTGTTCACATTGTAGTATAAGTAGTCTGTTTTGTCAATCTGACAGTAGTTGATATATGAGTTTTTTGAAGTTGTCAATAAAGTTGACAATAGCTATTAATTGAATTGTGATTTATCCTAGTCAATACATAACACACACATTATGTAATTTTAAGTCTAGTGAGATTGAAATTACCTCTGATCACATTTAGGTTCTCTCTTGTTCAATATATTCATTAATGACAACTGTTTTAGAACATATTTGTATTTGCAGATTAACTGAAATTCATCCCTCAAGTCCATAGTCTGAGTGATTGTACGAAGCTTCAAGTAGACCTTGATAACTTAGTGAGGTGGCGAGATACATGCAAGTAAATGCCATGCAATGTCTTTTACACTTACAACATCAGTGGTGTTGTTTTGGATAATGTTCAACAGATTAGAGACCTTGGTGTACTTCTTGATCGACCACTATTTTTCAATCCTTAAATATCTGCTATTTTTAAATCACTCCAAATATTGGGATTGGAGGAAAGGTGCACTTGGGATTTTGTCAGTATTAACTCTATCAAGACTCTATTGTGCATTAGTTAGAATACATTTATAGTATGATTCTTGACTTTGATCACCTCACTAAAATCATATTCAACACATTTTTAAGGTATGTAGCTTTTAAGCCAAACCAATCTACACCATATGATTATTCCTGTATTGAAACTATCTTAACATGTACCCTTTACAACAGACACTTAAGAAGGGACTTCACCGAGGACTTCACAATATACTAATATTCCAGAGTTTTATGTTGCTCTTTTTCAAGACAAATAAGTTTGCTATCTCACCCTAAATTGAACTATTCAACTGACATTTTCTTTCTTTCTTTTCATTGGACAAACTATGAGGCTAATAGTATCCTACCAAAAGTCTCAAGACTAGCTAATGAACATGCTGAATTACATGTTTTTGCAGTGATATCTCACTTTATTAGGCAATTGAATATGTATATTGATAACTTTTAGAATATAGGAGCACCCTTTCTTATTGATGGTGTTAGTGTAATTATATAATTATTTTTGTAAATGTTAATTTTTTTTTACAAATTTTGGCTAGTTATTAACATTTGCGCAGTAATCATGGCGATTTCTGGATTCCTTGCATCTTAAAATAATCTGCAGGTGCGTTTTTTTTGTTGTAGATAAAAGTCCAGAAGTTCATTGGAGTAAATAAATTAAAATATATTTTTTTAGGTATATTGGAACATTTAAGAGTGTTATCAAGAGAAGAGACAAACTGTTTTTATGAAATACTTACTTGACACCAGACTTTTTCTCCTTCTTGATTTTCTCCTCAACTTCAACTATTTTTGTTCTTGGTACTATATCAGAGAAGGGATTATGTAAAACTTCTGTTTTAAGAATTCTATTAGGATACACAGGTTTTTCATCTTCTATTAGCCCATCTTCCAATTTAAGCATATTGAAAACTGTTTCTCCTGAAACTTTTCCAAAAATAGTATGTTTATTTTGTAATTCAGGTGTAGGACCAAGTGTAAAAAAGAATTGAGAACCATTATCATCTTTTCCTGCATTTGCCATTGCTAATAGGCCTCTTCTAGTGAATTTGATACGCTGATGAAACTCATCTTTAAATGGTGCTCCATAAATGGACTCACCCCCTGTGCCATCTCCGTTAGGATCACCACCTTGAACTATGAATTCCTTCACTACTCTGTGAAATGTTAGGTTGTTGTAATAGCCCTCTAAACATAATTGTATGAAATTTCGACAAGCTTTCGGTGTTTCTTTGGCCCATAATTCAATATCTATGTCTCCAACTGTGGTCTTCAATAAAACCTGAAAATACCAATTAATAATTCACCACCATTTGGAAAAAGTATGGAAATAGACATTAAAAGACAATTTTTTCAACATTAACAGACAATAATATCCTGATCGAAAATCAATATGGTTTCAGATATGATAACTCTTGTGAATCTTTAATACAATTAGTTGTATCAAAATGGGAAGGATTGGTTAACCATAAAAAAAATGATAGTGACTTTGTTTGCAGACTTTAAGAGAGCTTTCGAAACATTAATAAATAATTGACATTATTTACCGATTTCAAACAATCCACATTATTTACCGATTTTGTCTAATTATTGAAGTTTTTAGGCAATTTTTAGGTTTTTATGATAAAATTCATGGGCGTAGCAGGTTTTGTTTAATATACAAATACGTCTAATAATTAGTTAGTTTAGATTTTTGATAAATCCATATTTAGCTAATTTTAAAAAGTACCAATATTTCAAGTGTAATGAATTATTAATTTTAAAATTTCACCCTGTAAAATCCATAATTGACCATATATTATTGAGTTGTTTGGAATCGGTTCATTAAGAGGATTTCAAAAATATGCAAATATACAGGGTGTTTTATTTAAAAAAAACACCGACTATGGCATACTTGCGTGAGTCACCCTGTACATTTACATTTATGTTTACATAACGCACAACTCAATTCAAAAGTTGACGAGTCTCGACATATTTTATAATTTTCTAAACTAATGACATAAAGAATTTTATTCCATAAGTGGTTTCCACACTGTATATAAATTTTGTATGACGCTTTTTTTTCCTCCGTGTGTACGTCATGTTTGTTTTACGTTTTTAAAACCACAGGCAACTCTATCCTATCCTAAACTGGAACGAAAACAAGAACACTGTTGCCAGCTACTGCCTAAATTATTTACCAGATCTTAGCCTAAATACCGAAAATATTAAAAAACCATGACAAATCCTTTAATTTTACTCAAACCTACACAAACAAACAACATTCAATTGAATAAATCAATATAAATAAATGAACTCACTTTTAAACATCTAACTTAGCTTAATGTGATTTATTAATATAAAGAGAAGATATAATGCGAGATCTTTGATTGTCTATATGAAAAACGCTTTGAAGTCGTTCGTGTATAACTAATACTTTCGCTATTAAAAGTTAACAAGCCAATATTATTGTATTACACACGTTGTACCAGTGTACATTTAGATTATCGAGAGTACGAAATCTGATACAATTGTACCCGTTCTGGCAACACTGGATTGGAAAATTAGAGTCTCATATCAGAAACTATCCTCTCGATATATACCTATCACTGATTCAGTCAGCTTCCTCTGATGCCAAATCGGTTCAACCAAATAAGACTGAGTTTTTGGCTACCATATTTGAATTACGGCGCTAATTATGCCGCTTTTATTTCATTCAGTTCTTGATAAAATAACAATATTTTCGCTGCATTGTCACACATTTGTCTATAAAATACTGTTATGAAGGATGTGTCACCTTTATATCATTTCAATCTTCATTGCCCAAAATTGGGGATATTTGACAACGTCTGTTGAATTTATTACTAACAAGAAACCCATATAAATTATGATGCACACTACCTTAACAGTTTGGCAATCGATATAACACCTTATGTCTCATCTAAAATTATTAATAAAAATTAACTGAATGAAAAACGTAAGCCATGTTTTTATGGTCATATTTTCATTCAATAACGGGCCCTTAATGATACATTGTTTTCAATTATGATTTTTCGTCGAAATAGAAGCCTTAAGTTCCAAGATTTTTAAATGTCCGTTATTTGAAATCCTCTTCTGATACTATGAACTCTTAAATTTCGTTTTTCTCGAGAATGGATGAAAATATCGTGTTTGAACGAGAGTACCAATATTACATAGAAATTATGTTTATGTCATATTTTCTAATCAAAATCACTAAAAAGTTTCATAAAGAAATTACCAGTCGATTTCATCATCAGAAATTTTAGCCTTGGCGCCTCCTGTAATAAAATGTAAACTTCCATGTATAAAATGATGCCACTGTTGTGATTTTGATAACAAATATTGATAAATATACAGTGAAATTATTAGCAAAAAGACGAAAAAAAATTCAACTTCAACGCCCTTTATCTTTTTCTACAGAAATATTTTATTGAAGCATATTCAGTCCAATCCCCATTTGTTGGTCCAAACAATTGGCCTTTAGCCTATGTCCCAAAAGTTATGACTCACCCTGTAATAAATGATATTACAAGTTGATTTTTTTTATGTTTTGGAAGCCGTTCTGATGCCGGAAGCACTGCACTATTGCACTATTGGCTTATTGTACTCTACTCCTACATTTAGTCCACCCATCCAGTTATACCTGTACCTTTGAGTAGATGATATATAGGTCCATTGGATGTGTGCCATATACTTCAGGTGGCACATTGGCTTTTCCGAATACTGTTTGTCTCCTCAAGTCCAGTGCCTCACAGTCAGATAAGATATGGGTTACAGACTCTGTCTCCATGCCACAAAGTCTGCAGCTGAGGTCCACATTATATAACCCTATTTTATGCAGATGATCTTTTACCTGGATATGACCCGTTAGATAACCTGTAATAATTCTTAGCTTATCCAATGTTTTATGACAGTTTAAATCTTTTGTTTTAGGTTTTAAAAAAAATGTCGAGCACCAGACCAAAAATACTTTATGACCAGGGTAAATACACATTTAAACCTATCAATTTTTGTTTACAATAATTTATTATCAATTTTGTATAACAGTAACATGCCTATACTCGTGCCTATACATGCTTTATGCTATTAGTTCCACCATTGGTTCTGTAGCACAGTGAGGAAAAGTGGTTCTGTAGCACAGTGAGGAAAAGTGGTTCTGTAGCACAGTAAGGAAAAGTAGTTCTGTAGCAAGTGAGGAAAGGCGCCGCATTTGGATATTTTCGATATGTACATGCCGGGTTCGAGTACCGGTTAATGCATTCTTTTTTTAATCAAATTTCTTCGTAGAAAAAATATTGTATGCAACTCTCATGTAATGGTTATTACCTGATCATTGCATAATATACTATTTCTTATAATTGTTATTTATGTGTAGCAGAGTTGCTACTACTACTAGGTACTACCTATGTAAATTAAAAAAAAGTACTTTTTCAATTCTCACCTTTCCAGAAGTTGGAGGCTCTAGAATATAAATACTACTCATTTGATACTACTTTAAATTTTTATAGAGACCATTAGTGGAAGTTAAAACAAGTGGAGATTATTATTTTGGTAATATACGTAAAAATATTAATTTTTTTTTCTTAATAGTAATAAAACTAATAAATATGAGGTTAACTGGATAGTTCTTCTTTTTTTGGAATTACTCTTGTCATTTGTGAAACTTCAAGACAGGGCCACGAGGAGTGTTCGTGTTCATGTCCCAGCCTAATGTAATTTAAAAAATCTTGCTCTCAGCCTCTCACACTTTGCTCTTTTCATCGATTTTTTCTGCACTCGCAATTTTCAAAATCAAGATCACAGATAACATTCTTAAAGCAAAACGTAGCTCGTATGTCATAACAGTTGGTTGTATACCGTAAAGGCTGGTTGTTTACTATTGGTAAGACATATGCAGTAAGCTATAATAATTTAAAGTTTGCATCTGGCATCTAGCATCTTCCCTAGGGGCATTTCAAAAAATATGTTAGGAATGTGGTTTTTTTATTGAGTAAATGACGTGTAGAGAAAGTACATTTCAAGTTATTAAATTATAAAATTCAGTTGTGCAATTACATATTATTTTTGATTGAAAATTTAAACAAAATGCATCCCAATAGAAGACGGAAAAAACGACCCAATTATGGAATAAAAACTGTGGAAGTTATGCGGGGCCCAAATGGATTTGGTTTTACAATATCAGGACAACAACCCTGTATTTTATCTTGTATAGTAGTCAATTCACCAGCAGACCAGGCTGGACTAAGGGCAGGTGATTTTCTGATATCTGTCAATGGCACTTCTGTTTCAAAGATCACACATGATGCAGTTGTAAGTCTTATAGGAAATTGTTTAGGCCCCATAAAAATGACGATCGCTGAAAACTACTTCTCAGATAGCAGTGATGAAGAATTGGAATGCAGCAGGATGGTCAATACTAGAAAACCAAAATATACACATAAACCAAGGGCACGTAAAGAAATGAATAGAGTGAATGCAGATTCTAAGAATGTATCCAAGCAAATGTCAGCTAGTGTTTCTGATAGAGCTGGGTGAGTTGAATTATTATAAATACATCAATCTATTCTTTAACATTTTAAAAATATTTTGTTGCTCATACAACTTATGGGGTATATTTTGAATTCATTTATACTCAAATGTTTGTTTGTCCACAACCTCGTCCACAACTACTTATTTGATAATTTCATTTTATTTTACCTGTGCTTCTTTAAGTATAATAAAGTACATTATTCACCAGTAAATAATAGGTGTGGATAATGAAAAGGTCACCTGACACATAATTATATTGAAGATTATTCATAAAAATGTCACAATATATTAAATTAAAATTTTCACCCTGATTCCGATTCGAACCCATGCCTAAAATTCCTTGCTTTACTAAGTCAGAGCTGTAAACGATCAGTATATGAAGACTTTATAATATATTATGATAGTATCAATATGTTGTATATATAGGAGTAGATTGTTTTATCAGTTTTTTGTCTAGTGTGTATGATGTATGTTGAACAAAGGTGATGTTTTAAATAATTTATTGCTAATTGCAAGAATTTCAATAACTATACTGGTGTTTGATTAATATTACCAGAAACTTTAATATGGAAAATTGAAATACTTATTAAATATATAATTTGTTCAATAACAGAAGAAGTAATAAGCTTTATAAATGTTATGAACTATAGTGTTTTAGTTTGACAAAAAAATGTATACCTAAACAGGTAATTCATAGTTGTGGACAAAATATAGTATTCTACCATACAACCTGTTAGAGTGCCATATGAATGACAAAAGTATAAATAACTTGTACAAAAGGCTAATCAGATTAAATCTACAACTTCCATTGAGCTATCAAACATAAGTTAAGTTGTAAAATATGTCTAAAAAACTAGCTTTTATAAACAATACATTGAAAAATGTCACTTGAAAATGTAAACATGTTCCAAACAATGTGAGCGAGATTACAGTAAAATAATCAAGACAAATATCCATAATGATAGACCATCACACTAAAAGTATTTTTATTTTTTGAAATTATTGAACTTGGTTATTCATCCGTATTTATCTTATTAAATTGTCTATTTAATCCACTAATATCCATTTACTCCTTTTTAAAGTGGATTTTTCTGATAAAATTACAGTTATAATTTCTCAAAAATGCAGAATGCTTTAAAAAGAAGTCAAAAAAATATTTAGCCAGCCTTTGTTATTCTGTAATATCTCATTTATCTTTTTTTGTAGGTGTACCTATCCTGCTCCAATTCCAGAAAGACATTTTAATGCTCCCATGGAAGATGAAGCAAATCCTGTTGAATACAGAGCTTTATTGGGTTATTTAGGTACAATAGAGATGCCGAAACAACTTTTACCAAGTTCAAGATTACAAACTGTTTGTAGTTGCATCAGAAAATTAAGACAGGAAAAAAGAGCTCCCACAGCTATTCTCATGACTATTTTACCCACTTGCTTGACTTTGAAAAATGCAGCCAATCAAATTCTTGCCATATACCCCACAAATAGAGTTGTATATGTAGGATCCACTGCAGATAAAGAATCTCGATATTTTGGTTTGGTAACCACAGCTGTTAGTGAAACAAGGCAACATGACAACAGTGAAAATACTTGGAATTCAGTGGATAAAAAACATGTTAACGATCATATAGAAATTTCAAATAGCTGTCATGTATTTGTTATTGATCCTAAGATCATAGACCACAATGCTCATGTAGCTAGAGCTGAAAATTTCAAAATCAATTGTACAAAGAATGCTGTTAATGGTTATTGTATGGAATTCCCTGGAAGTGCTTTGTATGTTGTCAGTTTGATTCAGAATATGTATAAACTACAAAATAGTGATAAGAATGGTGAAAACTTTGGTCCTCTAGTTGCAAATTCACCACAACCAAGTGCCTCCAGTAACTCGGATTCAGGAATAGGTTAGTCAACTTTTTCTTTCCTTTTTCAGAGCTGAAAAAATACTTTAGAAATAGCTGTAATAAGCAATCCAACAACCTTCTTGAAAAACATAATTTTGTATTGTAAACAAGCACAAAATGAAATGTCATGCTTAAATCATTTATATACCCTTAATTTTTACCTAATTTTGTGTATAGGTAGAAAAATATGTACATTTTCAACCAACCATGAAATGCTTGATTTTACTTCTCCAGAAATACTTGATTTTACTTCTCCAGAAATACTTGATTTAACAAGTGAAACAATGAAAGGATTGCTACCAGAAATATCAAAACACAAAATTAGTTTTCTTTCTCTTTGTGCAATTCTATTAAGTATGCTTTTTTGGTCAATAATTATAGGTGGGTAATATGAAGCACACTTCATTCTATAACTAGGTAAATGTACTGTGTATTTGCTACAGAGAGGGCCTAATAGACCTATTATTAGTTTATTTGATCAAAGATGTTTTGAAAATGCTGTGTTTTTATTAAATAGGTCGTCGGAAAAGTGTACAACTCGTGCGGAAACTGGATATTTCATACTTGTGTGACAAATTTCCCTTGCCGAGTTGATTTCAATGGTACACATTGGATGGAAACCCAAAAGTTGTTTATTATTTTAGCCACTCCACTAAACAGAAAAAATTTAAAAGTATTTCTTGTCATTTGTCATGTAAATCCAAGTACAAGAGGGTGTCCAAGCAAACATAGATTTTTGTTTATGGACAAGATATAGTTAATTCTAAAGAAATAAATTACATCACATCACTGTCATCCTTCTGATACGAACTTATGTTCGTGAAACTGGTCAAGTACCAAAATAAATATATTATGCTGTGGAATTTAACAATTTCATTAATAGCATTTTATTTTTGGATGAAACAATGTTTCATTTGATAGGGTATGATAACCAGTAAAACACCCTATGAAAAGTCAAAATGGATGCAAAGACAAAAAGTGAGTGTAAGGGCTGGTATTGTGAGATATACAATTATTGGTCCATGTTAATCTGATAACCGAAGAGAATGGTATGTGGATTTTATGCAAAATATTTTAATTCCCGATTCGACCCAACTTCTCTCTGATATCCAAATTGCTAAAACTTTACACCGCAAAATATGGTTTGAACAGAATGGCGTACCGCCACATTTCGCTATAGCTGTGCGCCAGTTTTTAGACAGAGCATTTCCAGATCGATGGATCGAGAGAAGAGAAACAGCGGAAAGATCTGCTAGATCTCCAATCCTTACCCCATAGGACTTTTTTTATGGGATTATCTATAAACTGAATAGACCAACAGACCTGATAATATCCTTGACTAAATCACCCAAATCAGGTAGAAAATGCCTCGGAAAATGCTCGGGAAAATGCAGAATATAGCACTACAAAATGTTAAAGACGACAAAGTCGTTGTTCAGTACTTACTTAAAGGAGAACAATTTGAACATTCACCTAAATCTTCCTTTGGTTTGCTTTGTTACTTATTAACCATTAGTATTTGTAAACAATAAATTGTTATAAACAACTTGGCATTTTTGTCCACTCTTTAACAATTTACATCAACTTCTGTTATATTTTTGGAATGATCTCAGGATGGAGATTCGGAAATAAATTGAAAAAGAGGCGTGTGTCATTAAAAAAAGCTAGTGCAGACGTCATCACTGAAGGGTTCACCCAATATTGGATTAAAAACAAAAATTTCATTTTTTCGTGATTTTTTTTATTTATCTATCAATGATTTTTTTACTTTATGGACATACTGTATAGTTTTTAATAATCAGATATCTATAATTGAAAACAATATTTTGCTTTCCTTCTTAATTTCAAACATCTGAATTTTATTTGTGGTTGAATATCATTTTCTTTATCTAAATCTCATTTCTGGTGTTACAGTGCTGCTAGAGTAAGTTTTGTTAAAACATCTTCGTTCGTATTAGTTAGCAACTATTTTTGTTGTTTAGAAAAGTTTCATTTATTTCGTTTCCACACGTACATTTTCCAAATGTGCAACTCTTTATAATAGTTTTCACATATTTGATGATGTATCTGTTAACAGGACCGAATTAACTACTAGGCCAAAGTCTAAAGCACATGCCAAATACTACAAAAAAATTTAAAATAATGTTGAATATGAACAGAGGTACTAAATAAAAAAAAACACTTATAAAAATACTGAAATACAGTACTATAATACAGTACTTAGTAAAGACTACATAATTTTCACTTGTAAGTTTCTTCAGTATTACACAATAATGCTGTTTGGAACACCGTTATACTATTTGACAGAGTTATGATCCTAGGTAACTTGTTATATTCATCTAGACCTTTAATAAACGTTTTGTAGTGTTGGTGATATTTTGTCTAAATATGTGCATTTGATCACTATTCCTAGTATGTAGATTAGATTAGAATTGGAGTGGCTCTTTGTCTATTGTGGTCCTCCCTATAATTAGAGATCGATATCTAGCTTTATTCTTTTTATTAGACTTAATGGCCTGGATACCGCCTCCCTTGAGTAGCTCTTTGCCCTCGGTTTTTCATCTCCGAGTAAGGGAAACCGCACCCTTGCTAGGCCGCACTCACAGAGTATGTGCTCCGCGGTTTAGTCTTCTTCCTGGCAGAACCTGCTTAGGCTGTCATCTGCTAGGCTAATTGTGTGCATATGTTACCTCAGCCTACAATGTCCGGTCAGCATTCCCACCATCATCCTCGTCGTTTCTCGACTTTGACATAGTAAATTGTGTGACAGTTTGGCCGAAGTGCTTTTAAGGAATAATTTTGAGTGCGTTTGTCCTGAGGTTTTATAGCACCAGCGCAACTCCTGGTTGTTTATCCATTTGTGGATGCTCTCTTTACTTAGGCATTTAGCAATTCCACCGGAAGGTTCTGGCTCTATCATGACCTCCGTTGCTCCCTGCTTGGCTAATTCATCGGCATTTTCATTGCCTTACATTCCTTGGTGGCCTGGTACCCAGGCTAGGGTCACTCTATTATGACTACCTAGTCTGTTGAGGGCCTGGCGACACTCTCACGCCAGAATTGATGTTATCCTTTATGAGCGTATCGCCTTAAGAGTTGCTTGGCTGTCGGAGTAGATGACGATTCTTTGGTTATCCACCTCCTGTCTCATAAACTCTTCTGCATAGCATTGCACCGCCATTACCTCTGCCTGAAAGACATTAGCATGTTTCCCCAGGCATAGAGAGATCGTGATTTTCTCCTAGTACAAATGTATATTAATGAATTTCATTATTAACTATACTGAACGAACTTTGCAAAATAGTTAGGTTCCAAATTATACAGCATTAAAAATAAATATTATAGCACAATAAAAGAGCCTGTTTTTAATATCAAGTCAGTCAGCGGATGATTCATACTGTCAATAGCCTGTAATAGATTTGTGTTATTGTCTGAAAGAAGTGAATCGTAAGCAAATAGGTGTATGTAGTCACATTCATGTTGATTGTTTATATCATTTATATAAATAATTAAAAGTAAAGGTCCAAGAAAACTACCTTAGGCTCTCAGTTAGAAACAACCACCTTCGAAGAGAGACTACTCTGAAATTTTGTAATTTGGGAACGTTTGTCTAGATAGCACCTTGGTGAATACTTTATAGCTGAGTACACATGACTCGAAAGTCAAGAAAACATATTTGTATTCTGTGTAAATATTAATTTATTAAA
>CAJUYH010007249.1:0-18001 GCA_910591685.1 Galerucella tenella | reverse complement strand
ATTTTAGATTTCTCAAGGGTCAAGTATAAAGTCAACCACACCTTCTTGCTTTATTTTTATCACATTAAACCCAAATACTTTTGTTAAAAGAATTATTGAGTTTTTAGAATATTTCTCGGAGCCATGTAAGCACGTTGTAGTTTTTGAACTATGGGATTCACTGGAATAAAACTAAACAGTTTGAGTCTTAATCCAAGCTACAGGTTTGACTTTCCTGAGTATTGTTTTAGGTGGAACATTACATGACTAAGACATACATATATAAAGCTAGTAAATTCATCAAACTATTACAAAACTAAAAAAAATTAAATTAACAAAATAAGCAGAACTAAAAAATTATAACAGTTAGTGCAATCATGTGATGGTGTAATAATTTTTATGTCATAGATAAGATTTTAAATTGTATCGACAGGCGTGCCTACGCATATATTTATCATGTAATGTCGGTCATAGTTTATATATTAATTTGAATGTAAGTAGTTTTCCAAAAATTATAATAATAAAAACATTTGCAAAAGAGCTTCCACTACACAGCATATAAAATACAAGAAGTATAGTAGCAGGTCGATTTTTGATTTCAATTCAGTATTTTTTCAAATTCTAATCTATAATCTAATATACAGTGTGAACCACCTTCGTGTGATGACGTCATCGCTTTTTTTGAATGGAACTTCCTTTAATTTTAATTTCCGGATTTCCATTGCTGATCTGATTCCAAAAATGTATAACACGTTGCTTCAAAAATTGGTACAATGTGGGCAAAAATCCAAAAAAACATTGTATGAAAATTGTTTATGGAAAGCTATACACATTACTGAATGTAATAAACAAATTAAATGGAATTATGTAGTTATACAATTACTTTGATACGCTACCAAAAACAAACAAACCTAAATTTGCCATAAATGTTTCTAAATATTATTGTTTATTTAGCTAATAATGAATGTAAGCGTTGATTTACGGACAAATTGTATGTATTTTGAGCGGTGCTGTGGTTAAATAATAATGAATATGATGAGACAAGAAACCATAAGTAAAAGTTATTTGAAAACATTAAAAATATGTATAGAATTAGAAACTTACGGTACTTCCAATGTACATATTCCTCTTCTAGTATTGTTTAGACCTCCTCTTGAAGCCCCCTGAAGTTGAGCTGTCTCAACAAAAATGAGCGATATTGAAAAAATTGCGATAGCGATTAATATTACTTTATGCCACATGTTCAGTCTGTTGTGTCTGATTCGGATGAAGAATCCAATATCACCGGATGTCACTATTCTATTTTTAATATGTTCTTCGTTGTTAGTTGGTTCTCAGCTTGTTGATATCTACTCTTGCTTCGTTACTTGTTGGTCAGGATTATAAACATATATCTTAGTGGGAGTAAACTGAAAGTTATAGTTCAGCGGTTCCAAAAATATTCTTAGTTTATTGAATCGCTAGAGGTCGTTGATATTGAAAATTAATCCTACTATTATCATATTTCGCAAAAAATGTTTAGTTAGCTTATGTGATGTATAATAACAAAGACAGATAGCTACGGATAAACTCGTTTTCAAGCAAATCATTTTGATTGGAAAACTTGTAGAATTCGAATTGTTAGAATTGAAAAAAATGTTTCGGGGCCGGTAAAGTTAAATTTCGCAAGAAAATTTTTCATTAGGAAGCCCTATTGAACAGTTAAAAATATAAAACTCCTGGATGAAGAACTTTTAAATGGAAAAATCGGAAGTGCAGGGTAGTGCATGTACTAATAATACCTACTAATAATAACAATCACACTGTACTTTCACAAAAAATTATTAATTTACTTTTATTTTACTTGGAATCAGTCGGGAAGAAAGTAATAGTAGGTATCGTTAGTAATGAATGTGCTGACCTCCCAACTAGCAAAATGGAATTCTAAGAGGACTGAATTGTTGTATAATAGTCGAATAGCGTTGTTTCAAGGACTTTTTATTTCTATTAAGCTTTTTGTTGCGATAATTTTGTTTTTTAAAGAAAATTGTTGTATTAAATTATTCTATAGTGACTTTTACAATATATTCTATAACGCATATTATACGATCATTTCTTTTAAATTGACATAATACCTTATAAGCAAGTTTATACAATATCAAAAATATCATTTTATAAGACTTTTATACCTATTGTATAAGAGTTTTATAATATACTATATAACTAACAGATACAACATTATAAAATGGTTACTCAAGCTTGTCTTATTGAAGCTGTATAATGTTGTATAATAAATGGTGTATAGCATTCAATTGCGTTGCATTATAAAACATTTTTTATTTGTATAGTGCATAAATATTCTTCGTTATAAAACAGTTATCGTATACCATTCCCTTTGACAATAAAATATTGTTTAAGGCATTTCTTTGGGATAAAATTGTTGCCTTATAAATCGCCATGTTTAAATAAGCATCTCTTGTACCGCTTTCGCCGCCATTATTGAGTTGGAAACATGAAACTATCTTGAAAAATGTGACTTTATCATTATTTAGAGAATTATATTGTGAAAGAATATCCATATGAAGTGATAAACTATTAAAGTCATAAAAAAAAGTATTTTAGGATATTCTATTTTATTATTTTTTTTAAGTATCTACTTGAAACTTAACCAAAATTGAAGCGCTTCATTTTCTTGCCAAATATATACCTATAATCTATCAGTAAAATTTGTGGCGCATCAAAATTTGTGCTATTTGACCATCCAAATGAAATTATAATTTTTACTATCGATGTCCGCCCAAGCGGCCCAAGTCGTTTTGATAAATCTCCATTTCTACAAAAAATGAAATGTATTATGCAAGTTCATGTTGAAATATAATTTGGTTCTGATATTCTTCACAAAAAAATGGAATGCTCTTATAAACTGCTAGATGACAAAATGTTTCCATTGTGCTCGAATTAACAGCATTATAGAAAAATATATTGCATTATACAACCATTTTGTAAGACCTTCATAGTGCCGCTTCAATCCCATTTTATAGATGTGACTACATGAAACACTATTGAATCATTTTATAGTAGCTGTATAAATGATTATAAAACAGTCATATAAGAGTTGTATAAACTTTTAATAGAAATGTTATACAACCAAACAGTTGTTAATTTAAGTATCCTATAAGACATATCTTGTAGCTGTTTATACAAATCTTATAGAATTTAAATTGCTACTTGGGCTAGCTGCAAAAAGAGCACTCAGTGAGCAACAAGAAGGAATTTCAGTAAGGTCAGATGATTACAAGCTGCACATTAAGCAAATAATAATATCAACATGGCAGAATCAATGGGGTCAACATCAACAACGTCCAAGCAACGTAGGACAAAAACGTATTTACACCCAGATATATTGAATATTAATATAGAAGGCTAATGACCTTGTAGTCGATGCCTCCCAAGAAAACAAAAAAATTACTTTCAAACTGATAAACTAACAGGTTTCCTTAAAGTTGAAGGAGCTAAGGTCGGTTTGAGAGCTTGTTGCCCGAAACATTAGACTGCACCTATTGACATGTATCACCTAAAACTGAAATTTACTTTAAGTATATGCTTTATACAACCAGCCGAAAGTGTATTGTTTTCTATACAGTTTAAGGACTCCTCAACTTAAAGGGAAAGACAAATTCGGGCATCATTAGTCTGGGGCGAGTTAAACAAAAAAATAAATTGGTTAACTTGTTTTTGTTGTAGAATCAATATAGTTTAAGCTATGGATAATCAACAAAAGTTTTAAGCCAACTTTTCTCATATCATATCTTTGAAACACTTTTTTTAAAAGTAAATATGTAAAAATAATATTTGGTGTAAAATAATTATTCTTTATTTTTCATGCCTATTCAAAAAACACTTTTCTCATCAAGGGGTATTATAGCTCCATGATATTTTATCTTGAATCATTGAGATATTGTGATACTTCTAGCTGTACTTACCTAATTTTTTGGACAACAGAAAATTTTAGGCCCTCATTATAGTCTAAAAAGTCTTTATTTGTAATATTTGTTGTTGTAGGGATTGGATTTGAAACAGTTTTTAAGTCTTGATCTTGAATATTTTGAACATTTGGTTAGTTGGAACTGTACGTCGCAGACAGCAGATTCTGTTGCGTTAAACTTTTTCGGTTTCGAAGAGGTGATGTTTTGTTTTAATATCTGATTGTATGCTGGTATGAGCAGAATATAATATTTATTAATCTAGCAAAATTTATTTATTTCTGAATTTGGTTAGTTGTAGTCAAAATAAAGGGGAAAATCGAATGTTTTCTAATAGACGTTTGGAAAAAGCTTATGAAATAACAATAGAAAAAATACTCTTTGGAAATGAATAAAAATGTCGTGATTATTTTAGACTCTCCATTGAACTACTTCAATTAGTGTTGAAGTATAGGTATAAAAACTGATATTATTAAAATCCCTTACGATTAACTTCTCATCTTCTTGTGTAAATTTGGCTGCCATTCAATTAGATTTATTCAAAATTATCAATTAAATTACATTATACATACACTTTTTAGCAGTACTCCTTGTGAGCACAACTGACTGTCTAGCACATTTTGCATTTAAAAGCTGCTTTACATTTTCTTTGCTTAATGCAGTCTCCACTATTGGAAAAAGTTTCAGAAGTCATTGTATTTACATAACTTAAACAATATAATTATAGAATACAATTCCTCCACAGATTTTGCTGCACTTACAATTCCAAATTACTTTGAAAAAATGTACCTAAATACATTTACAAATTACATGAAAAAAATAATTGTAATCATTAATTACGTTTTAACTAGGAATTACCCAGCACTGTTCATAAGTAGGTACCACTTTTTTTATTTAATCTAGGACATAAAAGAAAATTGCAGCTATGTAGCGTAGCAGCATTGGTGTACAAACTCGTTGGTGTAGGGTATCACAATATCTTGGCATAGGAAAATGAGATATCCGTAGAGAAGCATAATCCTGGACTGAAGACAATGCTGGAATCACATTAATACATTAACCCCAGTGAAGGGAACGCTATTTTTCTTCTCTTTTTGGGAGCCGTTCTTGTGCCGGGTCCACTGCAGCCTGTTTGCGTATTGTACTCTACTGCAACATTTATTCCACTCACCTCAGAGTAGACGATATAGATCCACTGGATGAGTGCCATATGCTCCTTGGCCTCTCCGAATATTGCCTGTCTTCTTGGGTTCAATGCCTCATAGTCAGACAATATTTCGGTTACGGCACAGAGTACACCATCTAACAAGAGACGAAAGCTTTGTCGGTTCCTTTGAAGTCGGATATTGAGCGGAAATACGTAGAGGTATTGACACATAAACTACTTGATACACTGAGAAAAGTAACACTACACTAAGAAGAATAGTAGTGTTGATGAACATCCCTCCCAATTGGATCTATAGAATACTTTTCTTAACTACTAACATGAGAACATCTTATTATTCATCTCATGTGTGTAATGAGAAGTGGCTCTTTTTTATTCTTATCTCAAAATAATACACGTTGAACAGAGAGGAATGAACGGAAGTGTCGACTTGACATTGACAGATAAACTAATTAATTCACGCATGTGCACACAAATTTGCGATCACGGAAACAAATTTCTTTCGCCTCTTGTTAGATGGTGTGCTCTGTGGTTACGGTCTCGGTATCCATGCCACAAAGTCTGCAGCTGAGATCCCCGTTATATATTTTAAGCAGGTGATCTTTTACCGGCTCATGACCCGTAATAATTCTTTAGCTTATTCCTACTGATATTCAGTAATTCTTCAGCACGTTGTAAAGTCATAAACAGATGCCATTCCTATTTTAGTGGGCGACGACCCAGCACTGTAGTGGAACGCATTCTGAAGCGATAATTACAGTCAAGCAAGGTCGGACATGGTTAGTACTTGGATGGGTTAACATGGCAGGGAAAACCATCGTATAGGGCCCGTACAGCCTGCAGCGAAACACTTTAGACTACTAGGGTGCACTTTAGACTACTAGGGTGAGTAGCATATCACAGCTCGCAGGCATTATACCAATGAGCACGAGGTATAATGTGATATGCCGTCTTTCGGAGGAGACGTAAAACCGAGGTCCCGAGTCCATGGATGTTGGGCTCGTTAAAGAACGCTACCACTGGTTGGAACACTAGTGGGTTCGCCAAAATTTCCGGTTAGGGGTAGAGTGCTCCCGGCGTCGGTGATTAGCCTCAGTCGCAGAAATAGACCGACGTTAAAACAACAGAATAAAAAAAAAAATTCCTATTTTAGTGTTTTGACGTGAAATTTTTAGAATTGTATTTTTAAAACACGAATGTATTATTATTTATATTATGAAAAAGTGTTAATAATTAAAAAATTATTCGAAAACAAAAAATATATATTTGATTTTCTCTTTTAATTAAAAAAAATCATTTGATTTTTAGGAATGCTTGTTCCAAATCTCCTATTAAATCTTCAACATCCTCAAGTCCAACGGATAGTCTGATCAGATTGTCGGTGATTCCCAAGTGGGCCCTTTGTTCCGCGGGTACCGAATCGTGAGACATTAAGGCCCTAAAAAACAGAAATATCATAAAATGCAGTTTAATTGTCAGGAAATCTAATACAGAGTGAGTAAGTATGGACCCTAACAATTATCTCGGAAACGGCTTGAACGATTTTTATAAATTTTGGTGAGGGTTTTGTAATATGGCCGATCTTATGGTAATATTTACATTGCTTCCATATCTCTTGTTTTTGAGCAATGACAATACCTCAAACAACAATATTTTCCTATTATTTGTCTATAATTTGATCAAGCTACATCTGACTAAGCGCATGAGGTGAGTCTATAACTAAAGACTGTGTGTGGTTTTATCGGTTTTTATAATATGTATTTTCAGGAAAACAAAAAAACTTTGAGATCGACGGTAGTACAAAACACACAAACCACAAAACGAAAAATCGGGTAAACATTTTCAGAGATAGCTGTGGCGTTCCATACTTAAAACTGACTGTTTCTGTCTGAATGTTTCAACTTTTTGTAAATTCACACTACAAAGTATATTGTGTAGCACAAAACTTCTTTAAAAAAGCTTACAATGATTTCATGGAAATATTTTAGGGTCTGCTCGTACTGTACTGCACGTACTGCAAAGCTTGTATATTTCGTTAATTTTAATTCAATATCCCCAAACGATTATGACTTATTCTATGTAATAAAAGAAAAAGGGTTTCATTTTATTTTCAAAATGTAATGTTCCACAAGGTTTTTTCCAGCTTCTTGGATTACAACAAGTCAATTGGGGCCAACTCCACATTATATAAGGAGGATCATTCAAGTTGATTGTTACCAAGACGTTTTTGGCACGATGAGTCGAGACTTTTCGACAAATGTAAACGGTTCCAACCACATATTGAACATTGAATATTAAAAAGATAAATAGCAACAGTAATGTTTGCGTAATTTAAAATAAACTTACGGTAACCCGACCAAACTTTCATATCCTCCCAAACTTGCTCCAAGCGTAAATATGTGTAAAGATGACAAAAATGTTTCGGATTTCTTTATATCGCCTTTTAGATAAAACGAAAAAATACCGCTGTGTCCACTGGTTTGTTTTTTGAAAATTTCGTGTTGAGGATGCGACGGAAGACCTACGAAAATCCAGAGCTAAGTATAAAAAATAATACATAATTTATAAACACAGTTTGTGAACTGCACAAAAGATACAGCAATAGACAACGTCGCAATCTTTTAACCAAAGCTGTACAAAGCGAAAAAATGTTTTAACAAATATTTCAAATACTAATAATAGTATTTTATGCAACGATCATGTAATTATGGCCATTAAGACACGAGCATGTTGTAGGATACGAAACGAGCCGCTGGCTAGTTTCGTATATAATATGCGAGTGTATTAATGGCCATTACATGAAAGTTGCATACAATATTTTTTCTACTCCGATTAATAAGAATTATTTATCTTCTGTAAGTTCCTTGTGGCATTACTTATTCTTTTTTCTTATTCTTTTGGGAATCAAACCACAATAATGTTTTTTATTTTTTATTTCGACGTTTCGGTAGCGTTCCAGCTACCTTTGTCAAAATTAACTAGTAATAAAATTGATAAAAAAATTTTTGGTCCTTATCTGACAGCTGGAACGCTACCGAAACGTCGAAATAAAAAATAAAAAACATTATTGTGGTTTGATTCCCAAAAGAATAAGAAAAAAGAATTATTTAATTAATAATTATCATTTATTATAAAAAACAAGAACAATGAAAGGGACTTCAACAAATAAATTCTAAAAATTGTACAACAAATAAATTTAAAACTTTTGAACATAATAATATTAATTCTTTAATCTTCTTTGTGCATGTATTAGTATATTACGTAACGTGTGTGGTAAGGAGCATTTTACGCACGAATGGAAAAGTTACTAGTAATTCCGTGAGTGCGTAAAATGCTCTTCAACACGAGTTACGTACTATACTTTACCTTCGACCTACTTGTACTTGTATTTTTCATAAGAAGCATAAGAAATAACAGTTACATAATTAGAGGTGCTTGGTAAACTCCATCTCTATTACTCTATTACCAATGAAAGAAGCACAGTAAAGAACTAACGTTTAATCATTATTATTATATTGTTGATAATCGAAAGTCCATTTTTCAATTATAATCAATACATATACATAGCCCTTTGTGCTTTTCACAGTTAAACGTGGCCATATCTAATGTTTTCAAATAGTAAATTTTGAATAAAATGGAGACGTCTATTGACAGTTGCTAAGATGTTGCTAGGGAAGCCGTGCGATTTACTTTACAGCTGTGCGTTTTTTTTACAGTGCGTAATAGACGTCATTACATTGATACCGACTGTGTGTTATTGACTGATTACAGGGGGGGTCGTAGGTAAAAATTATTTATTGTACAATTTGTAAAATTTATTTTTGAAAATCAAAATTATTTGACAGCTGTCGAATTAAGTGTCACTTAATAGGTCTGTTCGCCTGCAATAAAAGTGTAGCTATATAATTTTGAGAAATTCAGGACTATCTATGTATATTGCATTTGTATACTGCAAGAAGCATTAAAACATAATTAAAATATATAAAATCGTATAGCTCAGTGCTACAATTTTATTGCAGGGAACAGACCTAATATAATTAATTTCAGAAATGTCAACCAGGTATGCATGGCTAAATTAAATATTGTGCGAATGGCGCATTCCTATTGGCTTAAAAATCTGTATCATAATGAAAATTTGTATTATAATGAATATCATTATGATACAGATTTTAGTCTTTTAATAAGTATATAATAAAACAGGAGTAGGAAAAAATATAAACTTCACTATATCGTTTCAGGTACTGCACGGTTGTACAATTTATTCACCAAACTGTACAAATTACGCTACAAGTGACTGTAATACCGATAAAGTCTTTAGTTTTGTCCCCCAAAATATACAGACAAGAAAATAAGAATTATATGATCATCACAGTTTGGTTTACTGAAGTGTATGGTTTCGAAATAAATGTACATTGAAGTAAGAGTTTGTTTTGAAAAACAGCACAGACAAGTTACGAATAAACCAACTGATTTGTTGGTCAAGTTATACTAACAGCACAACAGTGTAAGTAGCACAGTGTTCAGGGTAAGACACGAATGAAAACAGGAGTGACAGTTTTAGTATTTAACTATCAATATAAGACAATGATGATAGGTTCGTTCCAACCACCAGTAATTTAAACTAATATTACTAATACACATGCGCAGTTGAAAAAAATCGTTCCAACGACCTGAAATTACTGGTTCAGACCTCTCGATTACTAGGTATCTGTTCCATCCTATTTGTGGACCAGTAAAATTACCGTTCAAACGATTCTTGCTTTATAGCTGGTTTTGACAGTTCTGAAATTAAGAAACATGCGCAATGGCAACATTTTTATCTTAAACTGTCAAATTTGTTTTTTATGGAATGTGTAATTAGGATATGAAAGTGAGTTTTTACTTTTTGAACTGTTTTGAAAATAGTGTGCACCAGTTTCTTACTGATTGCTTCTTTGTGTAGTCGTTGGTAAAATGAAAAAAGGATGAATGGAGTCCGAAACCACATTAAATTCTGCTGAATTCCTTCTACTCAGGATATAATTGAAAAATGGTCTAAATAGAACATACATATTATAATTTTGCTATTTACCTACATAATTATCAAGGTTACAAATACTTCTATTATTGGATATTTTGATATAGGTGATATTATTAGTATTAAGTTCCACTAATTGGATATTTTTACACTGAAAGTGTCCATTTTGGTTTTTATAAGTTCGTTGTATTTATTTTTATGTATTTTCAAGCCTGAAGGCTTTATAATTACAAATAAAATGTCTTGTTTTCATACTGTCATTTTCTGATTAATGTTAATACAATAAAATATATTCTCATGGCAAAGTATCTACAGCAGCATCCCTAATAACTATTAAACTAGTTCAAAATAAGTTCCAACCGTTTGGTAAGAGATTACCAGTAATTCTACTAATTTCTCTCACGCATGCGCATTAAATAGTTCAATTACTGGTTACGTACGATAACAGAATAGCTGGTTGGAACGAGCCTAATATAAATATATATGGATAAGTTGAATACTTTCAAGGAGACAATTAGGAGGCAATCACAAAACTTTGGTATATATTAACGAATAACAGTTTTGTTAGCGATACTGTTAAGTCGAGGCATTACCTGGATGTAAGACTTTTTCTACCATAGGGTGCGCCTCTAAATACTTCGCTATGATCAGACCGCTAGTTCTATGCTGTTGCATTCTTAATGACAACGTTTTGAGGCCCCTATTAACTTGATAACAATCGAAAGGTGATGGTACGACACCCATAGCTGAAAAAAATTATAAAAACATAAGAAAATATAACAATAAATGGTATCTACGAACGTACCGTTTTGTAAAAACTTCAATTTATCGTATAGCTCTTTATTATTTGTCGATATAGAGCCCATGGTAACATCGGAGTGTCCGTTCATGTATTTGGTGAGAGAGTACATAACCAAATCAGCTCCTAATTCGATGGGTCTCTGAAGATACGGAGTTAGGAACGTATTGTCAACGGCCAGTAGGATGTTGTGACGCTTGGCAATCTCGGAGGCTTTTTTAATATCGATTACTTTCAATGTTGGATTCGTCGGCGTTTCCAACCAAATTAACTAAAATATATTGAACATATTTACCATCAAGAGCGATTCGAGCACAAAGAAACGAAAACTAGTAAGGAGATGGACGGAAACACTCTCTTTTCGGGGCCGGAACACTTTTACGGTATCAGCTCCAATGAAATATTGGAAGGAATTAGGCCATCGCTCAAGACAATTTTTTTTTCGGGCCAAAACTTCCTCGTTCTTCCAACATCAAAACACATGTCCCACATCATCCTCCACTTCACATCTCTCGCACACTCCAGTTTCTCTTTTGCCAATCTTGTGGAGGTAACCCTCTCTCGCCCATGCCCTGTGAGAACCTGCATCACCTCCCCGAATTTCCGGTCCACCCAAGTTTTCCTGCTCCCAAACGCTCCTTTTAGCGCGCCCTCATACTCACCCCACCTTCTCTTCATTTCCTCATCCATCCATTCCTGTACTTCCTCTCTTTCGCACCCCTCCAGCGATTCTGTCTGGCTCTAGCCATCAAGACCAATGGATAGGACCTTGACAGCACCGCTGCTGCCAGTCCACCCACTGTCCTGTACGCCTGCACCACCACCAGGAGTATCCCTCTCTGCACCCGCAGGAGTGGTCTAACCCTCGCATTCACCCCTGCTTTCTCACCCCACACTTTGCGCCATACAGCATACTTCTGCTCTACCGTCCTACTAATTACCCTCCTCTTCCACTCTCCCGGTCATTTCACATTACCCATCAATCTTCCCAGCCAATAGCCATGCTGCCCTTACTTTTGCCTTCTGTGCAGCCTTCAACAGATGGATTTTGAAGGATAATTGGCTATCCAACCACACCCCTAGATATTTTCGCTCAAGACAATTGAATTACTGAAATAGTGAACAAGCAAAGAAAAAGAATATCTGGATTATATTTCTGGCAGCTCTTTCCAGCAATCAAGAAAGTTAGTATGCAAGCAGGTCAAAGCTTGGTTTAAGATTGAATTTTTGAAATTGAAAGCTGTAATTGAGTGCGATACCAAAATGGAAGATTCAAAGGCAATTCTTTAGCGTTCCTAGAGCACCTGATGTTTGACGGCTGCTTCGAATGAAAGCATCGGAAAAACGTTTGCTTATCAAACTATATTTTGTCAGAGAAATAGAAAAGAGTAAAAATGAAATTATTTCAAATAATTCAATAATAACATCAGAATGCAATGAAGAAAGACATTCCAATTTAACACATTTAATAAAAACTTTTAATCAATTTCAAAAAGTTTTATTAACTAGTCCCTGATAATGTTAGTATGAATTAGTTGAAACTTCTTTTGTCTTCATAATATTTCTATACACAAATAATTGAATATGCAGGATAGCGCATGATATAATTCTCAGATGTCAGAAGTTTACGCTACCCTGTATTAAAAATATAACTCACTTTTGTATTGGGTTTGATGGCATTTTCAAGGTTTTTAAGATCAACCAAATCCACCATAGTTATTTCAACGTTATAATTATTAGTAAAAACTTCGTTAAGCAAACTATATGTACCACCATATACATCTTCTTCCATAATGATGTGATCACCGCTATGAAAAGTTCCAGCCAGAACTGTTATAGCTCCTAGGCCAGAAGAAAAAGTTAATCCGTACGAAGCGCCATCTAGTTTCGCCAATACGTTCTCTAATACTTCCCTTGTCGGATTTCCGTATCTGCCGTATTCGTATTTCTGAAATTCAAATTCAATTCAAGTATACCGCCATTTTATTTGAAATCGTAGCTTACCTTAATTTTAGTCGGACCGAATATTTTAAAAGTGGTAGACATTACTATAGGTGTCACTACGGCCATCGAATCCCATTGTTCTGGTTCTTGAGAATGATGTATGGCTGCTGTAGCGAAGCCCTTCGGTAAAGGTAAATAACCATCGAGGTCTCCGGATACTTTTACTTGCGCCCTTCTTAAAATCAACTTTTTTATTATTTGTTGGTCTAAATTAAATCAATCTTTATAACGATGAATATGGATGTAAATACATAATAGCTATTTGTTAATAAAATCATTTACGTTGTAAATGTTTTTTTTTCAATCGGTTATTTAACGTTGGTCTATTTCTGCGACTGAGGCTAATCACCGACGCCGGAAGCACTCTACCCCTAACCGGAAATTTTGGCGAACCTACTAGTGTTCCAGCCAGTGGTAGCGTTCTTTAACAAGCCCATCCATGGACTCGGGACCTCGGTTTTACGTCTCCTCCGAAAGATGGCATATCTATCTACATTATACCTCGTGCTCATCGGCATAATGCCTGCGAACTGTGATATGCTACTCCGCTGCGGGCTCTAGACGATGTCTTTCCCTGGTATGGTCACCCATCCAAGTACTTACCACGTTCGACACTGCTTGACTGTAATAATTGCATCAAATGCGTTCCACTACATTGCTGGGCCGTCGCCCGTTATAAATGTTGATAACAATACTTGCGCATGTTTAAGATAACTTTTTCCAGTATCAGATCAAGTCTGAGTAAACTATTAGGTGATGCAAATAATTTCAAACGTTGCAAAACACTACATGCACGGTGAGCCATGAATAGAACCGGAAAAAAGGAGGAAGAAATAGATCTACAATAAAAAATAGGCCCAAGAAGAAAATTACTTTATATGGTTATTAAAAATGTTTGTAAATCTATTAATAATTCTACAAATGGTAAAAAATTAATCATACTTTACAGAAGCACCGACCCAGAAAACCAGGGTGATTGCACATTGAAATTTCGTTGGTTATAGGTTTCTTTGGTATGTATTTCTACTTGGGGAAAGGGCGTTGGTGTTTGCTTTACCTTGTAGTCAAATTCTTCTAATTTCAGTCGCTATCTTACAAGTTTTGAATTTGGATCTTTTAGAAATAATTGCTGTTCGAGTGGGCGATAATCTGGAAGAATTTTGAATTTTTTTCTAAATAGATATAGACGAAAATATTTGGTTGCACATGCGACTGCTCTAGCATCTATTTTCTATGAGTACGCACAACCAAACTTATATGGAATCACTCAGTATTTGTGACTAAAATATTTTGTAGGGAAAAAGCTGGGTATGCTAGTCGAAGTTAAGGTTTTTTGATGTTAATGAGCATGATAACAAAAAATAAACGACTGCACATTAATTATAATCTTTCAAATTTTGTGTTCAGTAGTAAAATCACGTTACTCCTGTAATTTTATTAAGGTTCGAAGAAGATAATAATTCCTTATGTTGGACTAACAGATGTGCAGAGGGGAAAAATTGTTGTTCTCATTGAACAAGGAATGTCCCAAAGAGACGTAGCAGAGGTAGTAGGCGTTACCCAGGGTGTTGTATCAAAAACGTATTTAAGGTATTTGGAACTTGGAACTCTCAAAAATAGGCCTAGACAAAGTCGTCAAAGAGTTACAACTGAACAACAGGACCGCTTTGTGTGCCAAATTGATAGAAGAAATCCAATTGTTTCTCATCCAGAGCTGAAACGACAGCTTCTAGAAGCTACAGGTGTAAATGTTCCAGTTGAAACTATACGAAGAAGACTTCGTGCTCGAGGGTTGTACAGCAGGATACAGTTACGGGTTCTAGAGTTGTCCAGGCAAAACAAAACTGACTGGCTAAATTGGTACCGTCCACACCAAAACTGGACAATTGAAAATTGGAAAAATGTTCATTTTTCAGATGAGACCAGAATTGGCCTTAGATCAGATGATCGTCGAATTCGGGTTCTCAGAGCTCCAGGAAGACAAGCTAGACTCCAGACTGCCAGATCTATCCCAAAATATGTAGATATATAGATATATATATATATATATAGAGTACAATAAGCCAATAGGCTGCAGTGCTCCCGGCATCTGAACGGCTCCCAAGATGGAAAAAAAAAATCCCAAAATATAAAGGAGGAACTGTAATGTTTTGGGGAGGTATTATAGGAAGAACAAAAACTCCTCTGCTGCCTCTCCAACAAACTCTAACCGGACGAAGGTATGATTGTTTGGTGTTAGAGCCCGTAGTTAGGCTTTGGCGAGGTGCAGTTGGGTATGATTTTATCTTCATGCAAGATAATGCACCTCCCCATACTAGCAGAGTGGCTCGAGAAATTCTTGAAACATAAGGTGTCACCATTTTGGACTGGCCTGCATGTTCACCGGACTTAAATTCAATTGAAAACCTGTGGGACCAGCTTAAAAGAAGAATTAGAGCTCGTCGGAACTCTCCAGGAAATATCGCACAGCTCATTCAAGCAGCGTTAGGAGAATGGGAAAACATACCGCAAGAAAATGTTGACAATTTAATCAGAAGCATTCCAACGCGAATTGAAGATTGCATAAGGGCTAGAGGTGGCAATACAGATTATTAAAATTAATAATTTCCTATTTTTTTTTGTTTTTTACTAGTTAATTCAAATCTAATTAATTTTCAGAAACCAAAAAAGAAACCATTAGGTTTGTTTTGTGAATTATAATTAATTCTTTAATCCGTTTGTGAAATTTTTTTTATTAAAATATTGGAAAAAGAATGAATTTCATTTCTAAATAAATTATTTTCATATATTCCATACATAATACAAAATATTAGGTGATTCTATATAAGTTTGGTTGTGATTTTGATTCTGTTTCGTTGAGAGTTCTTGAAGAATATGCTATTGGTTTGTGTCTTACTACTGGCCCTTGAGATAGTATGGCTTTTATAGCGATTTAATAGCGCCTGTTGTAAGATTGATTGGCTTTGTGAAGTCTGGGTATTGAAAAGGAATTTTAGGATATCTGCAGGTTTAAACTTAACCCCCTAGGGGTTTGAATTGCTGTGTAATTCGCTAGTATGTAGATGGAGATTTTTTCTTTCATGCCACAGAATTCACATTCTTCTTCCTCTTCTATTTTGAGCTTTTTTAGGTTCCCGTTCAGGCGGCAATGTTTCGTTAGGATCCTTGTTGAAAATCTTAGTGCTTAATGCAGTTTTACTTTGACTTATGCATTCGTTTAATCTCAACGGGGCACCCATCAGAATATTTGATTTTCTAAGCCCTACTAGATCTTTACAATTATTAGATCCAGTTTGTCGTGATTCACGGTATATATACAGGGTGCGGCACCGTATACGAAGCAGATCGCATATCTTGAAGACAATTTTTTTTTTTGGAAAAAAGGTAGAACGTGTTGCGGGACACACGGTAGGAACTTTAGTTCCTTTTGAGCAATAATCAAAATTTTTGAATCAATAAATAAAGTTGATTGGCACAATAGGTAGTTATTTATGATACAAGTGCGTGAAGTTATACTTTTGTCCACGACCTCCTTATAATAAGTCAATATTTTACCTCCTAACTAAAGATATATGGTACCCATATATCAACTGTCGTGAATTATGGTTCATAATACACTGTAGTGTATTATGGTTCATAATTCACGACTAGAGATGGGGGTACAATATGAAATAAACTATTAAATCTGTGTATTTTGTTCAGGAAATTTGTTTCTGACATATATCGTATCTATAAATATTGTAATTTTTAGTATTGATACTTTTCATAACGATATTTCCTAATATTAAGTATTTTAAAACAATATATTTATAACGGTACGTTGTATTGATACTTTCTACAGTATCGCCCATCTCTATATATGTCAAATTATTGGAAGTAGCTGCCACAACATTTTGAGGTTAGTAATATGCCAAATCGCTACTGACTTATTTATTAATAAATAAATTAAGTGTCGTGGACAAAGTATAGTATTCTACTCGCAATTTTTGGCCATAATTCACTTGGGTGACTTGCGCCCCTCGCCTGCGGCTCGTGACGCAAACGTCACCCGTCGTGAATTATGGCTATCATAAATTGCTCGTTTAATAATATACTATTGCGCACGAGTTGTGAAAATGCCAAAATATTATATGAAATAATCCTTACAAATTAACAACAAATACTTAAAACAGAATAAAATGGGTATTCAAGGGGACCTTATATTTTATAAAATTATGTAATAGATCTGGCGTTATAGATATACAATTTGCATATTCCTCGGTGGTCGAGTAGTATGCAAACCAGACTCTCACGCGGTAGACCCCGTGAAGATTCCCCGTGAAGAGGTTTTTTTAATTGTTCATTTTATTTTTAAATAATTATTCTGCTTGATATTAATAACGACAACAGGTAGACGTTTGAAATATTTAGCAGAATATTCATTATTATAGATAATGGTACGGTACCCTTCATGAGGGAGTCCGACTGGCAACATCTACTTATAACAGCATCGTATATTTAAAAAGGGAAACCGTAGCATTATACAAATTGGACATTCAAGAACTGTACGTTTACCACAAAAAAATTAGTGGAAACATAAAATTGAGTTGTTAAATTTTTAATTTGAAGTTATATTACAGTATATAGAAATTTTTATTTTCTAGATTTTTCTTAAGTGGGTCGTAGAAAAAATATGCTGTTCGACTCGTGTGGATTGTCCATATCGCACTTGAACGATTGAGCACTCCGCCTACGGCGTCGTGCTCAAACTTTGTCCTCGTGCGATATGGCCATCATATCCACACTAGTTGCACAAAGTACTATTTCTATCAAAATATGCCCTTTTACATTTAAAAACAAGCTGCCAAATGTCAAATCAATTTATCCATTCATTTTAAAGTTATCGAATTAAAACATTCAAGTTTTCAAAATTTCAACACCCTGTATTTCGAAAAGTTAATGTGCTAGACACCTTGATCGCGCAAAAAAAATTATGGAAATAATAGTAAAAATTGATCCGAACAAATTCAAGTAGATCACCGGCACTGCGAATACCAGCTTTGCATCGAATTTAAATATAGCATCGGTGGTTCAGT
>CAJUYH010007248.1:0-18003 GCA_910591685.1 Galerucella tenella | reverse complement strand
TTCCATACTAAAAATGTATCAACATGGGTTTATAAAGCTGCAAAATTATTTCTTGACTTGACTTGACTTTTAGTACAAAATATATTAATAAAAAACCAATATAATAAAATCACCAAAAAGAAAACCAAACTCGTGACAACGTTGAATTTGTTACAATATCGACCTTTTTTCTTACTACAAATTAACTAAATCTTATGTTTCAATTCAATCTAAAATGTGTAGTTGTTGGCATGCGACTATAGAAGATGACAAGACATTTTGAATGTTCATTATGAATTTCCGACAATGGCTTAGGAGCAATAGAAATTTATATATTAGTTCATGAAATAACTGATTACCCTCCTTTCAACTGGGATTGATCTGATTATCGTATCTAAGTACTGTGTGTCTGATTGATTATAACCCTTTGCTTTTCTAAGGTTACTCTTTGTGGCTTTTGCTATTAAACTATATGTATTTCCGTTAATGTGCCAACTCTCAAAATTATATTATGGTACTTATTAGAGTAGTCATAAAAAATACATTGGTTTGCATTGGAGAGTTTGTCTGATAGATATACCAAACATAGAAATAGTTACAATTTTAACAATCTTAAATCAAAGATCAGAGACGCAAATATGCTTCTGTCAATAATAAAGTATTATAATAAATCATTTTAAGATTCAAGCTTTTCTTGTGATTCAAATCTTTTTAGATAATTTCAGTGTATTTATAATTTTGGGAACATTAAAATTGCAATGAATGATAATTAATAATCTGGTAATTTAAATTGTTTTGAGAAATGCTACGAATCGTTTCATTATGAATGAAGGATGGAGGATTAAAATTCAATATAACTAGGATAAGTCTGATGATCTTTTTTTTGATCCAAACGTAGCTCATCATTATTACCGTTACAGTTTCTTCTTATTTTCATTCATTATCAAATTGGAATATGTATTTGTTGTAAAAGAACTTTTGAAAAACCACGACTTGATCTTCTTGTTTATCTCCTTGAAGAATATTTTAGAGGCAATCATTTTCATGACTAGTCTTTCGCAGGAATTTTTCAATTTTTCATTTAATTTCGAAATTACATTGAAACATTTTGGTAGTATTTGAATCTTTTGATGATATACAAATTTTCAAAAGATCAGAGATGCATTTCAATCGAACAATCGATCGTCTAGGTACTGCAGCAATAGTAATTCAAATTTGTTAGGAGAAAAATTTCAATGATTTGCTTCAATGGCTATTAGCTTGAGAAAATCATCTACCCCATTTTCAATATCTATTGGTTTTGGTAAGATATCGACTTCAGCATTCCTTTGGAGCGAAAATTATTGTATTCATCACTTCTTGATCTTCTCGTTTATCTCCTTGAAGAATATCTTAGAGGCTATGATTTTTATGGCCAATCTCTCGTACAAATCATTCAATTTTTCATTCTGTTTCAAAATTTGCTCCAAACCTTTCGGGAGTATTTGAATTATTTTTATGATATACAAGTCTTCATTTGAAACAATTTAAATAATTTCGAATAGATATGTCATATTTCTAACTAAAGATAGTGTTCCCACAGAGACTTAAATCTCAAAATTATTTCATGTAAAAGGATTCAAAATCGAATGATTTTGGTTAGGTATAAATTTGATTATTTACAAAGATTCTTTCAACATTAAACCAATTCTTCGCAAAAAATTCCGTTCCTCTGTTCACAGCAATCTTGCACAGGTGCACAATAACAAATGAAATATGACTTTAGTCCTCGAAAGATTCAGGAGATATTACGATACCTTACCGGCATCTACCTGATTGGCCAGAAATTCTTTCCATAGTTGTTTCTTCGACTTAAGATAATAGGAAAGTTTCTGAGTAACGATGGGCGATACTATTTTTTGTAAGTCTAATTTAGATTATAGGTGAGAACCATGATTTCACATCTTTTCATAAAACGATTAGGTACTATAAGTACAAATGTTGAATTGCATTCAAGATAATGTTGTATAAGTTCATATATCGAAAATTCAATGAACTGTTCAAAACCAACAAATCTAACTTTCATAGAAGAAATCCCGTATCAAGGATAAAGAGAACCGTATGAAATTGTAGGACGATTAACAGAATTCTATTATGCATATTTAAGAGAAAACATATATTTGACGTGAGCGTTTAGCGTACCGCCGGCATCAGAATTTTTTCAAATAATATCCTATGTCGAGTGACGTTTCACAGAAAGCCTATTTTTTCCTCTGTCTTATGAAATATCAGTTTTCATTACCTAAAATAAATTGTATTGTACTGATTATTTGTAAAAAAAATATTTTTTTTGGAAATTTTCATTATGCCCATGAAAATTTCCATGTTCGACTCTATCGGAATCCATTATTAGAAAAAATTAAATATCAATATAGAGGGCGCCACAAGTGGCGCCAAATTTTGAGGTTAGGTCAAAAATTTCACTAATGTAGTTATATGCCCTACCGACTGATACCTAAAAACACCATACGAAGCTTCCACTATCAATTCGGGGTCATACTTGGGGCGATTTTGGGGGGGGGTCAATTGTCCAACAAAAACTTTTGCATTATAGGCGCCCAGAATCTGGGAGATTCCCAAAATATTTTCGTTCCGAGTTGATACTCTGGCGGGTCTTGAACCCCAGAAAAAATTTGGGAGGAGAGGGGAAAATTTTTGTACAAAGAGAGTTCGATACCCCCTTTAGGTGGGCAACTTAAAACAAATTTCTTCGAAAAATTTTTTTCGACTCCTATTTATTTTTGACCAAACCTGTATATTTTCTCAGGTTGACCCGCCTTTTTATGCTATCTATAGACTCGTACGATTTTTACGAATCGAATGGTTTTTGTTTCATTCCGATAGCTCAAATAATAAAAAAGCTTGCACCGCTTGGTTGATAGAACTCTGAACGGGCGGGCGTGGTAGGGAGGGCGTTATTTTTTTTGGCAGCCAAAAAACTTTTATGCGATCCATTTTGGGGTCTCAATTTTTTATGTCCAACGGTTTCGGAGGAATCTATATAGTCGAAGGTTGTACGTTGGGGTGAGTAAAAATCCTTGTCTTCGATTTGTGTCTAAAAAAAATCCTCTATACGCTCATATATTTTTTTTTGTCCAATTTTTCAAAAATTTTTGCTCACGTTCCCTATTAACGGTAGAGGTTGCCTTTTGGAAAAATCGAGATGTCGGCAGCATGCTGAACGCTGATGGCAAAAACATTTGACATTTGCTCTGAAATATGCTTGATAAAGTCCCATTCATTGTGCTAAAATTTCATATCTTTCCCTTCATCCTTTTCAACGATAATCTCTTAAAGCCAGACTTTTTATCAGCCCTGTATAAAACCATTAATCTTACAACTGACGTTAAAATCGGATTGATCAAATTTTGTACTAGGCTACTCTGGTATTGTTTTACAGATCAAATTCATCAAACATGTCTAAAGTACTAACAGTAATGGCGATACTCTCTCAATATAATTAATAACAACTAACAAGCAATTTTTGGGCTTTGTTCAGAAGCGTTTATGAAAATACTTCATTTTCAAGGTAGTGAGACGAACAACTTCTGTCATTCAATGAAAAAACATTTAGAACGTGAAAGGATATTATTTTCATGGAAATTATGTATACAGCACACAAAGCTAGGACCAGCCTTGTTGTCAGATCTCTGGTCCTCACTTGGTGCGTTGGACGCCATACCATGAAGCTCAGAATATACACGGTTGAAATATATACTCAACGAAAAGCGCCGACTGTGGCGAGATTGAGAATCACAGTATACGTGATTTGACGTTAAGCCTACAAAATGAGGTCAATTTTTTTTTCATCGTTAAAGTGATTTAACTTGGTAGAGATTGATATTTGTGAAGATTGAAGGCATGAACAAAGTGAGGACCGTATATTGGTCCTCACTTTGTCGCAGTCCTCACTTCTTCCGCAATTTTACTGTAGCCGGGCCTCACTTGGTACTACAGACGTAAATATATATATATATATATATATTTTTTTTGAGTTTAATTCATAATGAACTTTTGTGTCAATTTTTTTATATATTTTACAATTATACCGACATTCTCGCTTAAATAATTCCTTGAAAATGAATGTTATATTCGAAAGCTCGGAATATATTTTAAAAAGAGTACTCTCTGGTATTTTCTTGCCACATCCCCACATAAATCGTCTCCTATATATATATATATATATATATAGGTATATTTTGTTTATCTAGAAAAATGTATTTATTGAACAAAAATTTAAATTACCTTGTCTTGAGTGTATCCATTTTTTTTTCACAGACAGATAACAACAGTTAAAAGTAATCTGACTTTTAAATTTGTTTTTTTTTTGGCTTTATTATCTCCAAATTTAAATTCAGTTTCCAAGCACCTACGCAAATAATTTTTAATTTGTTATTTTCAACGCACAACGCCGAGACTTACATTTTTGTTAAGTATGTGTCCCACGACGCTTTGACAGTCCAATTGCTCGAACACTCTGTTCATAAGACATGTATGAAATTTGGCAGATATAAATAGTCGAAGCCAATGCATATATTTATCATAAAATAATTTTCCTGTCATTTCGGGTGACGTGACCCCAATATAATTTTTTTAAATGGGTCAAACGGTATAATATTACAGTTTGGGATATATTATTTGATAACACATTCAACGATACCACATTTTATAATAAATATAAGCATCAGTTTCGACTGTTTATATCCAAACTTCTTACATGTCATATGAACAGTTTTCGAGAATTTGGACTTTCAAAACGTCGTGGAACACCCTGTATACAATAATATGCTGTGAAACAAGCAAATCCTCAGGCCAGTGTGGACATCTTTAGGGTTGTACCACATAAAAAAAACATACATATTAAACAATGCCTTCAGAACAAAGTAGAGTTCATATAATAACCTTCTTGGTGTGTTATCGATTGTTAGTGTCCTTCTAACACTACTAAATGTACTATAGCCAACTGGTGATATCAGAAGAATTGAAATTGTTTAGTGATGTCATATCAGATTTTTATAACAAAAATAAATCCTGAGAGGGTTTTGAATAAAAGTAAAAATTGAGCTAGTAAAGCAGCCATAGAAATCCTTCTGGATCTACCTCCTCTCCATATATTTTTGGAAAGAGAGGCTAGATGGACAACATACAGAATTGCGCTTATTTCTACATGCACAAATCAGGCTTATACAGAACGAAGCAGAATGCTAGTGGACACTGAGACACAGTATTTTGGGAATGACCTCTGATATAAGGCCTCCAACAATAAACTACGACCTGCCTTATACCGTCCTATTTCCAAACTATCAAGAGCAGACAGCTGTTGGTACTCAGACGGCTCAAGAACACGCTCAGGCTCTGGTGCAGGTATATACGGTCGCAGACCTAGGAAAGAAATTTCAACCTCTCTAGGATCCTATGCAACCGTATTTCAGGCGGAAATTGACGCCATTGTTTCATGTGTGGAGAGATTGGAGCAAGCCAATCTTATACGTAGAACAATAAAAATTTTCTCGCACAACCAAGTGGCTTTGAAAGCACTTAGCTCTCACCGTGTAACGTCGAAATTGGTTTTAGTCTGCCAAAAAAAGACTGTTCTCAATAGGAGAACTCAATGAAGTATTGCTAGTCTGGATCCCTGGCCACTCTGGCATGGAAGGAAACGAGAAGGCAGACTCTCTTGCAAGGGAAGGTGTTGCACTTGTTTATATCGGACCAGAACCTACAATTGGCATCGCAATAAGTTTTTCCAAACAAACACTAAATACCTGGACAGCAAGAAGAGCTTTAGACTTCTGGCATAATTTACCAGGATTGGTTCATTCAAAGGCTTTCATAGATTCTTCGAAGAATGTCTCCAAGCAAATGTTAGACTATAGTACGCATATCTTCTGTAAGTTCCTTGTGGCATTACTTATTCTTTTTTCTTATTATTTTGGGAATCAAACCACAATAATGTTTTTTTATTTTTTATTTCGACATTTCGGTAGCGTTCCAGCTACCGTTGTCAAGATTAACTAGTAATAAAATTGATAAAATAATTTTTGGTCCCTATCTGACACAACGAAAAAATATGACAACTAGACAATCAATAATATTTTGAAGTTTAAG
Source organism: Galerucella tenella (assembly GCA_910591685.1). Taxonomy (NCBI): domain Eukaryota; kingdom Metazoa; phylum Arthropoda; class Insecta; order Coleoptera; family Chrysomelidae; genus Galerucella; species Galerucella tenella. The sequence continues at coordinate 11,877 of CAJUYH010007248.1, read as the reverse complement.
ACTACAAAACTTTGTTGTCAAATTCTATTAAGGTCCATTCATAGTAGATCACACCTCTGGTAAAATGTGAAATAAAATATTTTATTTTATGACATTCTAACGATATGATAGTCTACTAGAAATGGAATCCAGTGAAGTGCATGACCTACGTTGTCTAACAGGCCTGTTAACAGGCCACTGGCATCTGAATCATCATAAGGACTGTCGGAAGATCCTACTTGCCGTCTTTGTCTGGAAGATAATGAAACAGTAGAGCATATAATTTGTGCCTGCCCCGCCGCGGCTCGAATCAGGTATCTCTCGCCCTTTGACCTGAAATATCATTCACCAAATAAACTAATCGGCTTTGTTAAGAAGCTGCATTTGTTTGGTGAAATGAGAATATGTGTGAGCCACAATAGACTCTTGCAAGTCGCAGTGGAGGGCCTTATAGAGTTATAGACCCACTCACCACACACCTAACCTAATCTAGCCTAGTAAAGTTAATATGTTGAAAATTAAAAAACACGTCAAAGGAACTTACAGTTTTTGTTTAATTTTATAAAATTATGCATATTGTTGATAATAATTTTTTCAAGCCGTGTTATAATTATGTATGCTGATTTTGTGATGATACATACTTTTATGGAATTCCAAGAAAAAAATGCGAAGTTTGCTATGTGCTATCTAAAGGGGACTACTGTCTTCATAAAGATAAACTTCATCCCTACAAATTAACTTTTGTGCAGGAGTTAACAGAAGACAATCCAGATCGTAGAATGGATTTCTGCGAAAGATTGATGTATAAGCTGAACAGAAATGAGATAGCTCTTGGTACCATTCTTTTTTCTCACGAATCAACATTCACATTGAATGGAGAAGTAAACCGACACAACTGTAAATATTGGTCAGCAGAGAATTCTAATTGGATTCGTGAGACACATACTCAGTACCCTCAAAAGGTGAACGTTTGTGCCGGTATCAAAGGCGACCATATTATTGGTCCTATATTTATAGATCGAAATTTGACAGCTGGAAAATATTTAAATATGCTTAGAAATGAAGTTATTCCTGCGTTGGCAAACTTATATCCCAACGCAATAGATCCTAGCTTACCGAATGAAAATGTTTGGTTCCAGCAAGACGGGGCAACACCCTATTATGCTTTAATGGTAAGAACTTATTTAGATGAAATCTTCCCCAATAAATTGGACGATTGGTACTGGACGAAGAGGTACTATTGAGTGGCCAGCTAGATCGCCAGACCTTACGCCGTTAGATTTTTTTCTGTGGGGTTATCTCAAGAACAAAGTATTATGCAACACAACCAACTAGCATTGTAGACCTCAAAGACAGGATAACTACAGAAATACGGAATATTTCACCTCAAACTTTAAACAAAGTTAAGGAGGAGTTCTATAGGAGACTGTGCTATTGCTAACAACTAGGTGGAGAACATATTTCAATGTATTAAAATCAAATACATCAGGTACCTATTTTATGTATGTGTTTAATAACTGTAAAAATAAAAATTTCACCCTGTATAATTCATAATTGACCATACATTATTCAGTTTGTTGGAATCGGTTCATTAAGAGGATTTCAAAAATATGCAAATATACAGGGTGTTTCATTAAAAAAACAACAACACCGACTATGGCAAACCAAAAAATTTCATATTTTTTCACCACTGGGGCAAGGAAACTTCAGAACGAATTTTTCAAGTGAAGGTTCGTATTATTTATAAATATACGTAAACAGAGCCTTGGCACCTCAAATTGGGTAATTTAATGCAAATATCGATTTGTGAAGGTCACTTATGATTGGCTGAAAGTTGGGATGAAGCATCTGATTCCATGTCAATTGCGTCCTATCTCTTATCTAAAGATGATATTGATTGGTAGATATTAAAGACGTAAAATTAGGAGCACCAACATAACTCTCAACCAATCGAGCATCATCTTTACAAATGGAAAATCCCAAAATTTTTGAGTTGGCAACTGAGTCCCCCTTTGACAATACTTAAAGGACTTGGAAGAGTACTGGTCTGCTACATCAGACAGGTAGCTTTGTATAAATTCCCCCTGAGCACCTGACAATACGCTGATCAAACTGGCAACTCAACAGATGTAGTAGAAGACAAGTTGGATTTTCCGACAGTGATTCAGATGACAGTGGCTTGCTAGACACCGTGGATCCTGCCTGCTATGGCCTAACATTTGTTTGGATACATTTTTCGAAGGATGTATGATGGTATATTGTGTCCCAAGGGCAGGAAATGAGGTTAGGTAGTAGAATGTATCGCTATAAAGGACAGACTTCGACACTTCACGGCTGAGTCTTTAACAATTATTATGAAACCATCTCTTACTCTTCAACAAAAAAATATCTAGAACAACACAATGGTACTAAGAAATATTTCGTGCAGCTATGCAATTCAACTATTCAATGAAATGTATCCAGATGTACCCGTTACGGAGAATTTCCACAAAAAAATTATAAAATTCAATTAAAGGATCTGTGGAAAAAAAAAATTGGAAAAGGCGAATAGTGAGGACGATCATGCAAATACTACTCTAACCATGCATTTAGTAAGGGACATTATTCACTACAAATGGAATTGCTTCATTCCAAAACTGTCGGTATTGGGATAGTGAAGATGGCTCACCGTCAAAGTCAATTTGCTGAAAATGTGAATGTTTGGGGTGGTAATTTAGCAATAATCGGACCCTATATCTTGGAATATACGTTAGTAAGGAAGTACATTTTGATTCACTGATCTACTTCCCAATGGGAATCAGCACCTCGCTCATTGGAATGCTCTGCAGGGTCCTAGACAATCCAAACTTCTACTGAAGGGATGGACACGCCAGGGCAGTCACTGAACTACCAAGGAGTAGGCTAAGGAAGATAGCAGGACTCCTAACAGGGCACTGCTGTATGAGGAAACACCTCCACAACTTAGGAGTAGAGGAAAGTTCCCTATGTAGGGGTTGCGGCATGACTGACGAAACGTCAGTCCATGTTCTCTTAGAGTGTCCACACTGGGCTGTACTACGCAGGCGAATCTTCGGAGTCTCTGTTATGGCCCATGGAGACACAAGCAGACATCCATTGAAAAAGGTTGAGGCCTTTATTGAAGGGCTCGGTTTCATGGATGCCTAGGTAGCAGGAATGGCACAATGGGCCCGCCAGTGGCCTCAGTGTCGGAACCTTGGCTTGAGTTGTCCAGGACAAGGCTCGCCTGCACATTTAGTAGTAGTACTTCCCAATACCTACATGAGATGGCGTATAGACCCACTGTATAAAAAAATGATTGAAGGTTTTCTCTTGTGGATTACCCCTCAATTGAAACCCTGTAAAAAAATTACGAAGGACATCATCAGCAGCCGTGGATAATGTTTAGGATCATCATTTCCCTATACCCATCTGGAAAACAGAAACAGAAAACACAATCTAACCAAGCTCAATGGAGAAAATATGACAACGCAATGGATACTAGTAAAATATGAAATCCAATAATCCAAATTTTTATTAACATATATAGGCTTTATATAACAATATTTCACACTTTTATAACAAATTCAAATTATTTAAATTCCAAACTGAACAATATATTTCTCAGCTTTACAGGTGAACGTACTTTGAATTTCATCGTATTCATAACTGTACGCGTCAGGGCATTTGTCTTTGAAATATTTTGGATAGTTATAGAGCCAGTTGGTACTTTCACATGTTTCTGGGGTGCCGTATGATCCTCTACAACAATAATTATCGGTATTAAACGCAATACATGCGGATTTGCAAGCTATTGTCTGATTGCCTGATTTAAGCTTAAGCTCGTTGGGACAGTTATCATTCAAATAGCTGGCACATGCGGCTTTTTCACAATCTCCTTGTCCTCCAACTGGTTCAATCTACAAATCATTCATATTGATTAAGATTTTAATATTGATATTTATGTTCTAATTTCATCATACTCACACTTATAGGTATGTTGAATCCGTTTACCAAAGAAATATCGTAATAATCTTGTCCTCCAGGCCCTTTCAGTGTAATTTCAGCTAGCGAAGCCGGTGGATTTCCTCCAGCGCCTGCACACTCTACTTTGTTGCCACAGTCTCCTGTTAGGCAGTGATTGGTACCACTATCGCAATATGTTCTAGGCCAAAATCTACCAGCCCAACTATCAGGGGCTCCTAATGTTCTCTATAAAATAATAAACAGATATTTATTCTCATCGTGCTTTCATCAACTTCCTCTGTATGTTTATACAAGGCATGTGAAAAAATGAAAACACACGTCAACAATCATATAAAGGAGACATCCTTTTGCACGTGTGTGAACGGTATCACTTCAACCCCCTCACCCTGGTCTTCCTCTAATTTTTTAAATGGAACACCCTTTGCATCATGGCGAGGATTACAAAAATGTATAATACCTACATAAGTGAATAGTCAATCAGTCAGAAGTTGCTAAGGCGCCACTTTATGTAGGGTGGATAGTTTTCATTGCAATGCTCTGTATGTGTATATGTTACGTTCCAAGCCCGATATTGTACGAAGTCGGCTCTGTACAAGTGATTTTGTACGAAGTCCGCTTCGTACAGGTCATTTTGTACCAAGTTAAAATTTGCTTCTCCTTCCCCTTTCTGGACTTGGTACAAAATCGCTTGTACAGAGCCGGCTCTGTGCAATATCGGGCTTGGTACGTAACAAATATATAGCGGAACTTTCGCTGACATTCATTATGTTGGTACCATTTTTTTGGGTCATTTACAGGTAGCTCAACTCTTTATTTACAAAGTGGAGGTATCTTTCGTCATTTATGTTGTTTCAGAAAAAGGATGGTCCAATAATTCTGTCTTTGGAAATGCCGCACTATACATAAGTTTTAAATGAATATTGATCTCTGGTTTGGATATTGAAATTGGGACTACTATAGGTTTAACATCGAGTTTAACATCTAACAGTACCGTTAGATGAAAACTTTGCTTCGTCAGAGAATAGTTATTTGTTTAACTAGGCTGCAAAGTAGTAGATTGACTGCCGAGGCTGAATTCATAGCCGAGCGTAGCGAGGCTAGGAATTCAGCTAAGGAAGTCAATCTACTTTGCTGCCGAGTTGAACATATAATTTTGTTCATAATATTCGTTCAAAATTGTAGTAATTTTACTATCAATGTTAATAACAATTGAACATATATGTTTTTAAATTCTTGTTAAAAGTGTTATGTAATAATTGCTAATAAATGTTGACGTCAAATTTTTTATTCCAATTGAGTATAATCACTTTGCTGCCTAGGCAGGAAAAGTAATACTTTGCTGATTGATATGTGTCAGCAAAATTAATATTTGCTGCCAATCGGAGAAAAAAGTATTTGTCGTGTCATAAATCTTCCAATGCTCTGTTATTAAATCTTTCTGAGGCTTCTCTACATGTTTTATAATTTTCTCCAACTATGAGAATAATTTCAATTTTATCTGCAGTTGTAACTGGCATTTCTCTAATCATTACAAAGTGACACTGACTTATCTTTGACAGCTGTTGACATTTATAAGATATTCCAAAGATAACAGATATTACACACAGTAGGAAGGGGTTTCCTACTCCGCATTAATCTCACATTTTTGACTTGTTTATTAAAGTATATTTCAATTTTCATCTGGAAATATCAATAATCTACAAAAGTGCATAATATTTACCATTCAATCATAATTTAAATAAACATTTTGCACTCCACTACTGTTTGTGCGTCCTCTTTGTCTCAGTAATTATTTTTTGTGTTCCCTATACTTCAGACATTGTTATGAAGATATTTTTGGAACTTTAGTTCTTTACGCCAGGTTATGTTTGAGCGACCAGGGGTCGCGACACAAAAGATCTGACCGTTACGCGTTACGTTACGCTACGTTATGTTACATTGCTTCGTTATGTGCCTTGCTTTTGCGTGCTTGTGCCTCCTTAGTCTCTCTCCCGTTTACGAAGCAGCGATTCATAATAATAAATATGCTCCTACCCGGATTCGAACCCGGGCCGCCCGCGTGCAATGCGAGCATTCTAACCACTGAACCACCGATGCTATATTGAAATTCTATGCAAAGCTGGTATTCGCACTGCTAGTGATCTACTTGAATTTGTTCGGATAAATTTTTACTATTATTTCCATATTTTTTTTTGCGCGATTAAGGGGTCTAGCTACTTTTCGAAATACAGGGTGTTGAAATTTTGAAAACTTGAATGTTTTAATTCGATAACTTTAAAATGGATGGATAAATTGATTTGACATTTGGCAGGTAGTTTTTAAATGTAAAAGGGCATATTTTGAAAGAAATTGTAGTTTGTGCAACTAGTGTGGATATGATGGCCATATCGCACGAGGACGAAGATGGAGCACGACGCCGTAGGCGGAGTGCTCAATCGTTCAAGTGCGATATGGACAATCCACACGAGTCGAGCAGCATATTTTTTCTACGACCCACTTGGGAAAAAATCTAGAAAATTAAAATTTCTATAAACTGTAATATAACTTCAAATTAAAAAATTAACATTTCAATTTTATGTTTCCACTAATTTTGTGGTAAACGAATGTCCAATTTGTATTATGCTACGGTTTCTTTTTTAAATATACGATGCTGTTATAAGTAGATGTTGCCAGTCGGACTCCCTCATGGAGGGTACCGTACCATTATCTATAATAATGAATATTCTGCTAAATATTTAAAACGTTTACCTGTTGTCGTTATTAATATCAAGCAGAATGATTATTTAAAAATAAAATTAACAATAAAAAAAAAATTCCTCGCGGGGAATCGAACCCGGGTTTACCGCGTGAGAGTCTGGTGTGCTTACTACTCTACCACCAAAGAATATGTAAATTGTTTATCTATAACGTCAGATGTATTACATAACTTTTGCTTAAAAGGAACTAAAGTTCCTACCGTGTGTCCCGCGACACGTTCTACCTTTTTATCAAGAATATTTTTCCCCATTTATATACAACTTTTAGGGATACATTGCTGGGAAAAATGATAAAACATGTAAAGAAGTGGCAAAAAAGCTGATAGAATTCAGAACATTCAACAACTGTCAGATAAGTAGTACATAGATACAAGTTTTTGAGCTATTTAATAACAATTTTTCTATTTAATAACAATTTTCATCAAGTTTTTTTTTGTTCACACTGTATATATTAAATTAATGTTTAGTATTATATATAAAATGTAATTAAGCAAATCTTACCGATTCTCCTTGTGCTAGTTTGAATCCCCCATTAGATAAGTGAGGATAGCCAGGATTTCCTTGGATTCCAACCCAAACTGGACCACCTTCTTTATTTATGAATTCAAAATCAACAGCTAAAGCTGCTGCGACCAATGTTAGAAACGGTACTATTTGAAACATTGTCGTTAAATGCTAAAATAGAACTATGTAACAAAAAGTTATTCCACTTTATTTATATACTTATGATAATTAATTGCATACAAAATATTCTGGTAATACCCATATCGGGTATATCTTTAAAAAATTAGCATAAACAATGCCGCGGTTGTAAAGAACTCAAAAAGGGAGTAAGCAATAAGTTTAAGAAATTGTAACGATCAACTGAAAAAAATATACATTATCGGAAAGTTTGAATAAATAACCTCATAATATGTTATTAAGTCTTAGGAGTTGATAATTAGAATAAAGTTCAATTTCTGGTGATAGCTAGTTGGATCAGCAATCACTAAGATGCCTGCATTCATTATCTAAAGGTCATTTTAGATTAGACAATTTCTTGTGCAATATTTAGTTCAACTTTTGGAACAATTCAAATTGTTAAGTCTGAAATTTAAAATTGTATTAAGAATTGTCAAATTATAAAAAACTAGAACAGGTTCTATTTTCTTGACAATTTGATTTATTGTATTCCACGATGAAAATGTTTTATGAAAATGTCGTATGAATGTCATTAATCTCGATAATTTGTGGTTATGTAATAAAGTGGTTGAAAAATATGTCTTGGAATAAATTAGAGATTGAAATGTTAATTGAGGAAATCTCAAAACATGCTTGTTTTTACAATGTAAAACAAAAGATTACCATAACAAATACTTAGGAAGCTCAGCCGTAGAATCTGTAGTGGCAAAGTTGGGCATCATTAAACCGTTTCATTAACCACTTATTTTGCCAAATTTTGCGACGTCTCCTTCTCCTCTGTTTTAAAGTTAATATTCGCTCAGTGACATGAGCAGCCGTGAAAATTAATACATATTTCAAATTTTCCGGTTCCATAACTAACGACATTTTTGAATTTGAAAAGTTTATATTTATTTTATCATCAATTCAAATCACTGCGCAGAATCTTGAACTCAATATTGTTCAATAAATTGGTATAGTCTAAAATGGCTTAAATCAGTTGGCCAATATTTCACAAAAGAAATCTATTCCAAATATTGTTTCAAAACTTGTACCAAATATTGCACGTAAAATTGTCTAATCTAAAATGACCTTTATACAAGATCTTCACGTCTCTAGTATATTATACACCAAGGTGGTGGAGACTGTTATTATTGACCGAGCTCCAAAATAAGGTGCGAGGCTTATAAATGTCTTCACCACCATGATTTATATACAATTTTTTCCACTACTAGCCAAATTAAAGATAAAAATTAAAAATAATTCACAAACGCTGTCATCAGTCATTTTTTATTTAGCGCGAATTTTAAGCTAATGGCATTTTCAGTAGTAATACCCCTAGGGTCTTGATAATACCGAGATAATTTTGTCATAGAGAATGCTGAAAGAGTGTTGCTTGATAATAGCCCAAGGCCGCAGGCAGAGGGCTATTATCTTTGAGCAACACGCTTGAAGGATTCTCTACGACGAAATTTTGAGTATTTATCAAGACCCGAGGAGTATTAGATAAGATAATTTTTTACTTTGTAGATATCAAAAAATTGATTGTCAATCTGACGTTCAATAATTTTTAATACAAACTTTATTAGTTTTAATCAAATATTATTCATTTTTATTTAAAACTACAGTTGTGAAAAGTACAATTGGTAAATTAATTGAATCGTTAGATGGAATACCAAATCTTTGCGACATTTTTAATCCAGTTGTCAGTTTGACGTTTAATTAATTTTTAATAAAAAATTAACACCAAACTGAAAACACCACAGGTAGGGTATTTTCGCTGTAATACAGCGGTGATTGGATGAAATTTGACACATGACTTGAAATTAAGTAATTTGATTGGTTACCATATTCAGTAAAAAATTATCATTCAAATAATTTTATCTTCATAGGTAATTTCAAGGAGCAAATAATAACGACAATCTTCTGGGTATACAAAATTATCTTGCACAAGTTTTTGTTGAACTCCTATCCCTGAATTCTCAAAATATTTGAATTTGTCCATTATTGACCTAGGTTAATAATTAATACAATTCACTAATAGAGAAATCCAACTTCTCAGTTGACTGGAAGAAGCAATAATTGTCAACTTCACAACTAGTAGTGGAAAAATGATATTATTATTTGTATCATTAACATTCTGATTCACTTAAGTATAAAGTGAGCATGAATATGAAGTTTAACTTTTATCATATTCTGGCTGAAGAAAGTTTCATTGGGAAAGTAATATTATTCTTATTCTCTTAGGAGTGGTTAACACTACGAATTACCAAGTGACACGACTTTGGTTATCAATTTACATCACCACTGAGGCCGCATAACCTGCTATAATATTATGAGCTTGCTCTCTCTTCTGCTTTGTGAATATCAGTAATGGTTGAATTGTACATCTATACATTCGGTTTTTTTGATTGGGGATGTCTTAATCTGAAGTATTTTCGCTTACAGAGTTGAGTCCCATGAAAAGTATTTTGTTCAATGACCGAGCATCAGACAGCAGTTATGTCCTTATTTCATTCAAATACGCTTATTTTTTTTTCATCTCAATTGCCGCAACAAATTACCATAATACTCAAAGACTGTCGGTATCAAGCAGTAACAACCATAATTATATTGTGCCTCCGAAAATAACCAATATGATTTTTTGTTAGGAAAAAAATGACCAAAATAATCGTTGACTATACGATTATACGCTACATTTGTATCCCAGGAAAAATATTGAATACATAATGAGGGTTGAAACAATTAGGTAATTTACTGGAGAATTAGACGTCCAACGACAGACACTATGTTACTTTCATGTAGACATCGTTTTTAAAGTATTAAAAAAAATAATTGTTTACACACACAGTGGTGATAAGCTCATTATCATTTAGCCACGTTAATTGTGTTTATTTTGAAAGACCTTGTCTGACATTAACTTAAATAAAGTCAGTCTCCATTTGTGTTAATTGGCACTTTCCCATATATGCCTCACCTAATTAAAAAAATACAATTAAGATTACGTTGGTATACTTTAAATACATAGTGAATGCTGCAACGCTTAGGCTAGGTTCTATGTGAGTGGGGCCTTCTCGCCACCTCCACTGCGACCTTCGTTAGGTCTATTGTGGCTCACCCCTAGGGATTACAATTCACCCCACAAGCATGTGCTTCTGACGAAGTCCATGGTTGTATTTGGTGATACTTTTCGGAAGTCGTTCGGCTCTAAGGTACCAAAACCGAATATATTATACCTTACCCTGTCCAAGGCTTTTCATGAGCATAGTACATAGTACATAGTACAGTCCGAGGTCTGAACGAGACTCATCTTGTCGGCAGCAAGGACATACAAGACATTTTAACAAAGGCTAACCATTTGTTCACCCTTGCAACCGAATGGTTTGAAAAAAATAAATTAGTTTTAAACAAAAACAAAACAAATATCTTACTTTTTAGAACAAAACAAGCAACAGTCACAAAGCTATCTGTAATAGATATTAACAATAAAGAACTATTTTTTTCTGAAGACGCAAAGTTTTTAGGTATTTATATAAATGAATTTTTTAATTGGTCTTTTCATATAAATAGTGTGAAAAAAAACTCAATACAATTTGTTATGGAATTCGGGTCCTTGGCAGGTATATGAATGAGAGCACTCTTAGGATAATGTATTATGCAAATCTTGAATCTGTGTTAAAAATCGGGATTATTTTTTGGGGAAGGCACAGCTTAGCGTGTTTATTACTGGAACATATTCAAGAAGCCTAAAATATTTTAGGGCTGCAGAATCTCGTTGGCGATTGCGTAAAGAACCGCAGGGTAATGATGACAAAGTAGTCGACGACGTTCCGGTTGAGACAAATAATTTAAATGAAGATAATTTACCAAATTTAGAAAGAGAAAAGGAAATTCCAAACAAACAATTTACCTTAGAAGGAAAAAGGATTATTGACATTGCATACTTTTTTGAACAGCTTCAAAATATTCAGCATATGGCAAGTTTTGCCTGTTCCTTATTCAATTGTCAAATAATCAATAAAGTGAGAAATGGTCTTTCTTAAAAATTTATTGTAAAATGCAATATGTGCAATATAACAGTTGTGATAAATTCCCAGCAAGCAGATGAAGTTGATGTAAACTTTGCAGCAGTGCTTGGTAAACCCAACATTTTATTCATTTTTATAATCTTGTGGCAACCGTAGCATGTCACACGGCTACTCTTTTGCCGAGGGTACATTAAAAAATTTAATAATAATTTGTTCATTGCAGGAGCTACCTCAAGCGGCTGCGGATTCTCACAACTAGAACAAATTATTGGTTGTCTAAACATACCCCCTATACAATTGGTAAAATATAACCTCACACCTGTTGTATCATTAGGTATTTACGACTTTTATTTTTTCTAGTATGTAGGCATGAGTGAGATTCATTTTTATTTTTTTATTTTTGTTTATATAAATTTTTCCTGATGCGACTGGCTGAATGACGTGAGTCCAAGCCAAAAAAAAAAAAAAAA
>CAJUYH010007247.1:0-18004 GCA_910591685.1 Galerucella tenella | reverse complement strand
TTAAAATGCTAGAAATAAAGAGCAGAGAGAAAAAAACCACCAAAAAAAGTGCGTTTTTTCCTTGAGCCCGCGCTTTTTAATTTTATTGGAAAATGGACGACTTCGTCAAAAAAAGTGATTGCACAATCGAAAAGTAGACATTCTTAGCTTCCAAATGATGTATCAAAGAGACCAATCGGATCATGTATAAATTTTTAATTGATGGTTGTTCACAAAATTTCCCCGCGCTCCAAAAACAGCAAAAATTTGAGATTTAATAAACAACGATTAAATGAAAATTGAAAAAAATTAGGATATACAAATTTCAGGGATGACAAAGGACCTTATGAGGACCCATAATCAAGAAAATTTTAAGTTAATTAGTGCAATACAAAAAAAAATAGGAACAAATTCCTGGCGAGGTCAAAATTGCCCGGGAGCAGAAAGTTTGACCCGTGTTCCGATATGGCCAAAAGAGTCAAGCGTGACTCAATTCACAGGGTATGATAGCAGCAGAATTCCTCTTTCACATGAATTTTTAATCATGAGAAAATATGCATTTTTCACAAAGTTATTGAATAATTTGTCCCCCCGCTGATGTGTAAATACACGGACTGTGCTCTCCGGCATACAGCACAGAAGCTCATTATTCAAGGTGCGCTTGGTGCCGTTTTTCTCAAACCTGTCAAATTTTCGAGAAAAATCATAGGGACCATTTTTTTTAGAAAATTAACTGAACTTTAATTTTTATCTGAAACAAAAATCTTTAACTGCCATGTTTTAGGAGATATTGACTGAAAACCTATTATTCTGGTCTTTTGGGGCCATTTTCTCCGCCCTCGCACGCGTTTTCATGCAGAACTTTGTCTCATGTTTAATGAGGTACCAAATGCAACTTCCAACCGGAAGATGAAAATAGGGCGTCATTAATGTTAACTTTTTTCCTTTATTTACTGGATTATTACTCAATCAACTGAGTGAATCATTGTTGTATCGCGGGATTGAAATATTCATCATCCTGTAGAATTAGATTGACTTTTGAATTGTGTTCAACTTACTTTCAGCTTTTGAACTCTAACTTTAATTATTATCCATTTCGAATCAATCAAATTACTAATATAGATTTAGCAACTATATCAAAAGAAAGACCTAGTTTCACCTACACTCGATTTCTTGAAAGGTCAGTGTTGAATCGTGATTTTATTACATAACAAAATATTTTTTATCACTTTACTCAATTAGTTTGTGTTAAACTTCACCTTGACTCATCATATTCAATATGTCAGTAACTGTATTTTCACAATTTCAATTTTTGTCAATATAGAGTACCTATCCTTGCAGTTAAAATAAAAAAATATAACATTCTTCTATCCTTCGTTACTTAAGCTCATTTTCTACGTTGCGTCAAATCGCAGCGACTTGTTGCTGGGACAAATCGCTGCGAGAAAAAGTACAATCAGCATATCTATAGTTTGTTGCTGCGATTCATCCAGGCATAGCGGAAACGTAACGTGTTGCCAACTTGATTGACAGTGACAGCAATATCAGAATGGAGCACCAATAGAAATTTTTGGGTTGGTGCGACCAAATCCACCAGAAAAGTTACCAAGTCGCAGCGACTTCTCGCTCGATAATAGAGCAAGTTCTAATTCATGCGACCGACACGCCTAACGAAAAAATACGCCAAGCTGCATGCAACTTTTTCGAGTTGCAGCGTTAACTTGCACCGTGGAAAATGGACTTTATATAAAGCAGGTGAATATTACATATAGGCGAGCGGGACTCACCCCCAAATAGACTTTTACTCTATGTTTTCGAGGTCGCTGAATACGAATCTGAAATTGTTTTTTTCCTTAAAATGGGGGAACACTTGGTAAAATGGCAATTGAGCGTAAAATTCGTAAAACTGGATTTGATAATTTTTGATAATAAACTCGCTATATCTTAAACAATTATCAATATTTTTTATGGCAATTTAGCTGCTTATTCTACAATTCAATAGCTGCAAAATAAGCCCATGCCGATGATTCTCTGACATTTATTAAATGAATAGTGAATTTTTAAATGTGTGCCGTCACGAATTCCGAGTTTTTTCATATAATCGCAAAAGTTGAGTGACGAAGTTTCGAGTTTCGAATAATTAACTATGTAGTATTGAAATTTAGTATGTAAGGAAGTTTTTGATAAAGTTCCAGCTCTTAATATTCAATAGAAAAAAAAATAGGCGATTTCAAAGTCGAGCGCCGAGGACGTTTGCGCGTCGTGCACGTGACGCAAAGCAATAGCACGGCGCGGGTTATTCGTGTGATCCAAATATAGATTTAATAAATGCCATTAAAATATGTCAATCGTCATCATTTATTTCGTCCATTTCATTTATTATATCTCTATTAGCGCACGTATCATTACAATTACAAACATCACAGCATTTCAAATTAGACTCTCTGCAAGGACAAATATTCGTTTGGCAAGCATTTTTTCCAGTGCAAGAACAAAAATATTTCTGAAGTATTTCCATTGCAGTAGGGCCATCATAGTAATCAAATGTTATTTTACCATTTTCTATTAACCAGCCATACTTTGTCACATCTTTAGAAATAATTACATATTGAGTTGCTTGCTTCCATAACGCTTCCATTCATTGATTTGCCAAAGAGCTCTTAAAATGTGTTTAAGCATAGCTGGTTTTGACGGCGGAAGTCTCGTAATGTCTGGATTTTTTTCAATTGCTAAATGATAACGTAAAGAATTAATGTCATTACGAACAGCTTTAGATTTTTTCTTTGGAATGCATAAATATGATGCAAATACACTAACGACTTCTTGGGCAAAATTTATGTCCAACTCATCAATATTCGATAAATTAGATAATTCTTCGTTTGACATAATTTTCAAAGCAGCATTTACTTTTGTTTTACCAATATAAAATAAAGATGAATTTGTATCGCAGCCCGTGAGAGCGTGAGCAGCTATCAAAGAAGAACATATCTTATTTCCTAATTTATTTTTTGCTAAAATATGTATAGGAATGTACCGTCGCGCTCGATAGTCCAGTAACTGTAGTCCAGAACAAGGCCAAACCTTGAAAATAGGTCGGGCCGATGCCATTTTTTTTTTAATTTGCAGGTATTGATGGCTACATTCACCTCTCAAAATCTCATATATGGAGAAATGCCCGCAAGGCCCGGAAAATGGCCCTCGGAGCCCAAAAACGTTTTTGGCCGATATCTTCCAAAATATGGCACTTAGAGATTTGCGGTTTTTATAGAAATGACGAGCAGTTCAATACCTACAAAAATGGTTCCTATAGTTTTTTCCGTTAACCCAATATTTATTGCAAAAAAGGGGTCGCGAAAATTATCATGCTTGGAAAATAAAAATACGGCATTTTCTCAGCCAATGTGTGAGCCAAGGGGACTGGATATACACGTATCTTGATTTTTTGAACTTCGAGGGTCAATCGTAGATGGCGCCACTAGTTTTCTCCCTCCTCACGTAATTATCCCGGCAATGAAGGTGCCCCCAATAACTATCTGTTTCCTGAAAATTTTTGGAGTTGAGAACGCTGTTTTGTACTCTCGGCCTGATCCTCTTCGGCAATGTAGCCTAGAGGTCTGTCAATTTTTGGCAAAGTCATTTTCAATAATTCGGCAAAGAAGTTTTTGAAAAATAAGATTTATTTTTGAAAGTATATGAGAATTGGAACATACATGGACAATTAGACATCTATTCATCACCATTCGAACACATTTATCTCAGTTGGATGTTGCTGGCTGACATCATCAACCCCCTCTCCATCCATGCCTTCTGTTTCTTCCTCTTGCTCCTCTAGCTCTCTTTCTTCACCTCCACCAATTTCTGCCCCTCCCTCTGCTTGATCAGCTGATACAATCACATCTTCATCCTCATCCTTGTAATTAGAACACGGGCCTGAATGACATGAACCACAAATAATCGTGTATGATACTATACATACACGCCTCGTGGGTGCGCACCCGGTGATCGCGTAGAATACAAGGAAAATACAGTTATTTGGGGAAAGTTTTCAAACAAATTGTTTTGATATACACGCGTGAAAGTACTTGATATATATATTGACGGAAAGGTCAGAATGTCCTCTTCAATATGGTGTAATTTTCACTCTCATAAATTCGAACCACAAAAAGAAAGTAATCATGAAAAAAAAAACTTGGATTTCCAGGGGGGCAGAGATTCTCTAGATTTTCCGGAAAACTAAAAGAGTTGAAATGAAAAAAAAAGTACCGTTCACAAGGGGAGAACATAAGCTTTCGAATGAGGTGTATCAGAACCCGATAAAAGGATCCATTATCCCTAAATTCCGGGATTTTCCATAAAATTTCGGAAAAATCCGAAAATCCAGAAAAACCGCCCTGACGAAAACACGTGGTTTATTGGAATGCGCGAGAAAATGTTTATGTAATCCCCCGGAGTGTCTTCGAAACCCTTCAAAGTCCCATTATTCGGAAGGATTCGGTCAAAATACTTTTTATAGACCAAATACAACTAGATTCATAGGGGGGGTCAAAATATCGGCCAAAATTTTGCTTTGACGGGAATTCCCAAAATTCTGGGGGCCCAAAAAAAAACCAGTGACAAGATATTATAGATGCAGATTTCTCCTTTCAAATGAACTTTGAATCATAAAAAAATATGCATTTTTACCCGAGTAATTAGAAAAATTGTCCATCCGCTCAGAAATTAAGGAGCTGAGAGCGCCTCCCGAGATCCAGGTCAGATGTAAAAAATACGGCGCGCGTTTGTGGCCCGTTATCTCGAAAACCACCAAATTGACGACGAAAACGATAGGGACCATTTTTGTAGGCATTGATCTGATCTTCATTTCTGTCCAAATCCGAAATCTCTAGGTGCCATATTTTGGGAGATATGGACCAAAATAGTTGGGAAAATGGATTTTTGGGCTCTTCAGGGCGATTTTCAAGGTCTTGCGGTCATTCCGCCATATATGAGATTTTGAGAGGTTAATGTACACATCAATACCTACAAATTAAAAAAAAAATGACACCGGCCCGACCTATTCTCAAGGTTGATACCCTTATTTACTGGACTACGACTTTGAAATCGCCTTTTTTTTCTATTGAACATTAAGAGCTGAAACTTTATCAAAAACTTCCTTACATACTAAATTTTAATACTACATAGTTAATTATTCGAAAATCGAAACTTCACTCAACTTTTGCGATTAAATGAAAAAACTCGGAATTCGTGACGGCACACATTTAAAAATTCACTATTCATTTAATAAATGTCAGAGAATCATCGGCATGGGCTTATTTTGCAGCTATTGAATTGTAGAATAAGCAGCTAAATTGCCATAAAAAAATATTGATAATTGTTTAAGATATGGCGAGTTGAATATCAAAAATTATCACATCCAGTTTTACGAATTTTACGCTTAATTGCCATTTTACCAAGTGTTCCCCCGTTTTCAGGAAAAAAATAATTTCAGATTCGTATTCAGCGACCCCAAAAACAAAGTAAAAGTGGTTTTAGAGATTAGTACTCCGTGGTCACATACTGCTATTTCTAAGCGTCTTTTTGGGGGTGTCCCGCTCGCCTAATACGGAATTAATCTGTGGTGGTGGAATCTACCATCAAACTGTACGGCATTTCTTTATAAAAACATAATAAATAAATTAATTAATTTTAAAAATATCATCGAACCAGCGATCAGGTAGTTAAATATATTTGATGGGGTGACTAATCGTCCCATTCACTGCGACCTTTTCAAATCTAATATGGTCCTCTGAGTCTAGACTACATTCTCTATCCCGTCTCTTTTTAAGTAACCGGTCAGCCTCTGCAGCTTCCTCTTCTACGTGATAGCAACTACAATTGACTTCGTCTGTCAATCCCATTAGCTTTGTTTGATTGTTAAGCTCCCACTCCCTTGAAAGTTTTCAGTGAAAGTTTGGGAATATCTTCTAATGAGCTGTATCGCCAGTCTGTCTGTTCTTTGTGACCATATTTATTGTCGACTTTGCGACGCCATCGAAAAAATGGCATTGATGAGCCTTGCCGTTTCACCAGCCATTTCGTTTTTCTTATGACCCTCGTGCCGTGGTATCCTGGTTACCATGACCTTGCAATGGTCTCCAAATAGTTTCAAGGCTCCTATACAATCACATACTATCTTAAAATTGACCTCAATGGAATCAAGTGCCTTCAGTTCAGCTTGGCTATTGGTGAAGATGACTACTGAACGATATGTCCTCTTCTGTTTTCCAATCGCTATAGACTCCGACGAGAAATGTAAATGTAAATGTAGAGGAAGCCAGGATTTGTTAGTTCAGTTAGTTGCTGTGAAGCGCATTACGCTACAGGCTGCACACAAACGTTGTTCCAGCTCATTCCATATTCTTTAAAACCTCTCTTATTATTTCTGACACCAGGGAAGTACCACTTGGCTCGATTCACGAAGAAGCCTTCCCAGCAAATTGTTCAAGTTACCATTCCTTTGTTCTTTTAGATGGTCTGCGACTGTCCGCTCACTCAGCCAGGACCAACATTAGCAGCGACATGTGGCGGTGCTCAATTTATGCTCTTCATGGGTTTGCTGGAAGTTTTTCTTCGGTCTCAATGTGATATAGAAGATCCTTGTAATAGAGCTAAACCTCCTCCGTTACGTCCCGAATATGATTTTATTGTCGTGGGAGGTGGAAGTTCGGGAGCGGTTGTGGCCAGTAGATTATCTGAAATACCGGAATGGAAGGTCCTACTTATTGAAGCAGGTGAGTTAACATCACGCATTTATAGTTATAAGTATGGCCATTCCGATTATTTTGAGAATTTAAATATCTATGATAGAGGCACTTATAATAGCATTGTACGGTTACTAAAATACATAAAGAATGCTGTTGATATGATTGTAAACACTGAAACTCACCTCTTCACAAATTATCCATTTCTTTGGAAATATTGTACTTAAGGTGGGATTATACAGCAAATAAAATGAAATAAGGAATAAAATAAATTAAAATAATAAAGATGAGCATACGCAACTCTGTGTATAATCGTTTATACAAGAAATAAGGTAAAATAGGGAATAAGAATTAGTACAAAAGATGGCCAACTTTTAACTTTTTGTCTAATTTTATTTTAATTTGTTTGGAAACAATGGAAACCGATAATGCGCATGACCCAGATATTTCTGTTCTAAATGCTCTGAGTTTCCAATTATTCTTATCTAACCTAAAAATATTATATTTATTTGTTTACTTTGATTGAAATAGATGGATGATAGAAATATTGAAGATGGGGGCGATGCTGTTGTTGATGGCAGACACCAAAGATTACCTATCCGCAGGCACTGCGGCTTTATTACATAGAAAAACAAATAGACGTTTTAAAGTTCGACCCATGAATAGGGACAAAGAATTTCTTGCACAAAACACAAACAGTCATTGTCAAAAAAGCTGCTATTTGATTGGCTTACTCTTATTTCTTATTTTACTTTAGTCATCTGTATAAACCAATGTTTTTTGTCCTTATTTCTTAACTTATTTTAATTAGCTCCTTATTTTATTTTATTTGCTGTATAATCCCACCTTTAAGGAGGTAATTTGAAGAAGTTAGGCTGAGGCACAATAATGGTATATTATATAACAAGGAAGTAAAACTATTATTATTAGAGCGGAATAGCGAGGTTTATAAAAAACTCCAACACCATGGTGTATATACAATTTTTTCCACTACTAGCCAAATTTAAGACAAAAATTAGAAATAAATCACAAACGCACCACAAGAAGTGTTTACCCCGTCGTCTAACTGACAAGTACACTGTCAGCTTTCGATATATTATGAAAGTATTCGTTATGTCATCAGTCATTTTTGGTTGAGCGCGAATTTTAAAGTAATGGCATTTTCATTCAAATAATTTTATCTTGATAGGTAATTTCAAGCAGCAAATATGTTAAAGACAATCTCCTGGGTATACAAAATTATGTTGCACAAGTTTTTGTTGAACTACTATCTCTGAATTCTCAAAATATTTGAATTTTTCCATTATTGACCTAGGTTAAAATAGAAAACATTGTTAACCACTAGAGAAATTCAACCTCTCAGTTTGCTAGAAGAAACAACAATTGTCAACTTTACAGCTTGTAGTGGAAAAACATTGGGAGTATAACACTCACAGAAACCAGACAGCAGCAGCAGAGTCATTCTCTGATAGTTGGGTGACGGATCTATTTTTCTGATAAGATTTTACACTTCCTGAATCAAGTTTTAATTGTGACCTTTACTTTTTTTCTGCTTAATGCTCTGCTATTCTACGCTGCTTCGTCTTGTAGCCTTATCTTCCACCCTCAGACTATGAATTAAGAAGTTGTGCGTGTTTGTGTTGGGAGGGATGTCATCGGCTTCCGCTATTTGCCACATATTATTTTAGATCAGGAAGAAATTCAAAAGGAACTTGAAGTGATATTTAAATATTGTTTTTATACATATCTCATTACAGAGTCCAAGATAAATTGGCTGTTTTGATATAATTGAGGTAATATTTGCTAGTAGTTGGAATTCAATTCTTATCCAATCTCATAAAGTACCAGCTTCATACTCTAGTACTCGTTTTTTTCAGGCCTAGATGAGCCCACGGGCACTCAAATTCCTTCAATGTTTTTCAATTTCATCGGAAGCAGTGTTGACTGGGGTTACCTTACTGAGCCCGAAACTCAAGCTTGTCTGAACGAAAACGGAAGGAGATGCAATTGGCCTCGGGGAAAAGTAAGTGGCAAAAATACTTGAATAAATTAGTGGTTGAGTGATATTGATCATTTTTTGACAGACACCTACCTATAATTTCAACCATTTGCACTCGTTTTAGCCTTTTCAATTGTCATCGAAATTACAGTATGTGATTACTAAAAATTAATAATAATATTGCCTTTTTTAAATTCAACACTTCAGTTCTCATAACTGGCCCTCAATGTTATTTAGAAACCATTTATTACTGACACGTCAAAAAATAAGCTAACCAATGCCACAATAACTCAAAGATAATTCTCCAGATCTCTTCAATAGGTTTTCGAAAATCTGCCAACTTTATTGTTACTTTTACAAATATCCATCCTTTCCTTTACGAATAACCCTCCTCGCGTGAAAATATGTTTCTAAATTGAGTCCAATTCAAAAGAAAAGTTAAAAATATAGTTTTCCTCACATCATTTTGTTTTTATATATTTCAAGAAGGTGAATTTTCCCTCAGAAAATACCCCCTTAGACGAAATATTTTGAATTATATATTACAGTTTTGTATTTTTCAAAAAAAAATGTAAAATTTCCCATGACTATTAAATACAATCAATAGTTATTTTTATTTAAATTAAAGCCCCTCATGAATCCAAACCATCCATATAAGTGAAAACATTTGTCGCTCTTTGTGTTACCAAATATAGTAGGTATTCTTTATGTAAACCATGTGTTCCATTTTAATTGCTGATAATGCAAGTTTTATGTTTCTGATGTGATTGGCAAATTTGCAATTAAATTTAGAATTACCGAAGGTGTTGAGCTACATGAAAATTTAAAATATGCTTCTTTATACCATATAAAAATAACAAAAAAAATTGTTTTGCATTATCATGTTTTCACCAATAACAGTATCGCATAAAATAATTATTGTAAGATGGACGGATGCTGTGTTCCTTAAACGTTTTATCAAATCGTAAGTAGGTAATTTTTATATCTCGCATGAGGGTTAAAAGTTATTATTATTATGATATATTGGTTATTATTATTATTTCCATACTATCATTTTAATTTAAAATTTTGGTTTTTGGTGTTTATACTTTTGTACTTCATATTCATAGATGGAATCCAGTGCCAATAATGTAACAGATTCTCCTGATGATTAAATTAGTATATAGATGAGTAAGGCTATAATAATCACAATCATAATGTTCATATACCTGTAATAAATCAGAACATATACTTGCGTTCTTTAAGAAAATGTCTGGATCTCCACGTCTTAATGCCTTCCTTTTAACGTTGCTGGGACTTTAAATAATCATTCATTAAGGCAAAAAAAACAAAGCGACGGCATTCTTTCTTCTTAATTTACCCACACAACATAAACAAAGCGAAATTCAGGTTTGTTTGCTCCCATGCAAAATGCCGGACAGTCTTTAACGGTCAATAATTGGTTTTTAAACAAATTGGGAAGAAATAAGTACATTCATAACCTTTTATGTTTCATAAGGTTTTAGGAGGAACATCAGTACTTAATGGGATGATGTATATGAGAGGATCTCGAAAAGATTACGATGACTGGGCCGCTATGGGTAACGAAGGATGGAGTTACAATGAAGTATTACCGCATTTTCTGAAAAGTGAAGATAACAAACAATTGGATCAAGTTGATATTGGGTACCATTCAAAAGGTGGTTTATTAACAGTGTCACAATTTCCCTACCATCCACCTTTGTCGAAGTCTATTCTAAAGGCAGCTCAAGAGCTAGGTGAGTGGTTATTTCAATTTGTATCACATTTTACATTCTCTCTATCTGCACATTAATGGGGAACCTGACGGTTGGCAAACTCCTATGTAGTTTGACTGACCTCAGAATATTATTGATAACAGTCGTGGAAAAATTCGAAAACACTCTTTGTGGAATCGTTAATAAGGATCTGAACTATACAAATAGCTGGTGTGGGCAAGTGTGACTCAACCTCAATCCCATCAAAACCATCTCAAAGCCCTTCACTTAAAAAAGAAAACTCAACCTCAGAACCAGTGAACTTGATGGGAGTGAGGTTGAATTGAAACAAGAAGTCAAATATCAAGGTTTGACTCTAGACAGTAAACTCCAGTGGAACAAACACGAAAATATTTTCAGTCATATGGAAGAACCTGTACCTAAGGGAGGAATTGGGGCTATAACCAAAAAATCCGTAGGTGGACGTACACTGCCATAGTAAGACCAATCATCACGGATGGAGTGGAGTGCGTGGAGTAACAGAACTATCCTATAGACAACGAATCTCTCCAAAATTCAAAAACTAGAAGTCGCTAAGATGACGACCTTGTTTAAACACTTTTACATGCATACTTTTTCCTAAAATCTTCAACTTTGGAAGAAGATTATCCAGTAAAAAGGGTTAATCTGATAACTGTCAAGAGATTGCTTATTGTTTCAGACTAACACTCTGAGATATCGTCACAACAAGAAGAAATGGCTTCAAATAATGTTTAATTGAGAGCTTGGAATTGTTCCGTACTCAACGGGTTACCAAAAAATGCTTCTAGTGCTATTTTATTCTCTGGATGAGTTAAAAAGTGATACTTCTGTATCTGTAAGAATTTGAAGGGTGGGTGACCCCACAGCACTTAGGCCACAATTGGCCCATTGTGCATCCTTCTGAGGTTCAGACTTTCTTCTACCTAAATGGAGAGAGTGTCGGACATTTCCAGAGAATGTGTTCGACAGTCTTATCTTCCTATTCACATCTTCTACAAAGTGAAGTGTCAGATAGACCCAGTCTGTAGAGGTGTTTTCGTAGGTGGCAGTTACAGGTCAGAATTCCCGTGGCTGTCCGAAGGTTCTGTCTGTTCATAGTCACGTCTTTTTTGGCTACTTTGCTGTCCGGATACTGCAGCAGTTCCTTGGCAAGCCTGCAACGTTCTGCATCGTCCTTTTTCAAGGAAGTGTTCCTCTATTAGGTCAATCATAGCTGACGCCGACAGATCAATGAAATTTCCAGGTCCCAGAAGTTTTTGGGAGACTGCTTTCCTGGCTAGTGAGGCAATGTGGTTCGATTTACTGTGGCCCTTGAACCAGCCTAGAGTGACTTCGTTGTTGCTACAGACTTCGATCAGGGACATATGTGACACTCTAGTACTAGGTCTGTTGTGATACGTGGTCTGTTCAGGGCTAGTAGAGCTGGTCTACTATCCGTAGGGATGTGAATTTTATTACCTGTGGTGTTTCTTTTGGTAATCTCTTTTGCGGCGATATAGATAACAGTGAGCTCTGTATGAGCAGCGCTGACATTATAGCCCATCGCCCATTTAATGTTTAGATTCAGAGATCTGGAGTAAATTCCACATCCTGAGCCCACATTGGTTTTAGAGCCATCCGTGAAGATGCGGATTACGCCTTCTTCTGATGTTTCTTGTGTGTTATATTTAATGATTACCTTGTGCGATTTTATGCGATTTTATTCCCTGGATGAGTTAAAAAGTTATACTTATGGAATTATTTAATCATAATGCAACTAAGAAATGAAGCAACGAGTCCACATTGAGATAATGTCGCTGTTAATTTTAGTTTTATTTGGTTTCCAAGGAATTAACTTAAGTTACATACATAAGTGTTTGGTTTATCGTATATTTCACTGACCACAACCTTATGCCTGATAGTGTCCGAATTGAATAAAACTCTTAACCTTTCTTATATTTCACTTCATCTTTTACCCTGTATAATAACGTAATCAATCATTTTACTGTAGGTTACCCCATTAGAGATCTTAATGGCAGATACCACGCCGGATTCAATATTGCTCAAACTACAAACAAAAATGGATCACGGATGAGTGTGGCGAAGGCATTTTTGAGACCTTTTGTTGCAAGAAAAAATCTACACATCTTATTAAATACAACCGTTACCAAAGTGCTAATTAATGCTACGTCAAAACAAGCTTATGGAGTCGAAATACTACGAGGAGAAACAAGAAACTCTATTTACGCTACCAAAGAAGTTATTGTATCAGGAGGTGAGATTATTTTTCAGTAAAAAGATCGCTGACCTTGTGTGAAAAGCCGATAAAAAGAGAAGATCTGAACATTGGAAAGATCTTAGACAATACCAAACTGTACTAAGAGTAGGTTTTCATTTTATTTTCATTTTTAGGAGCTGTCAATTCACCGCAAATACTCTTACTATCTGGCATTGGACCAAGAGAAGAGCTTGAAGCAGTTAAAGTTCCTGTTGTACATGAGCTAAAAGGGGTCGGTAAGAATTTACATAACCATGTGGCATTCAATGTAAATTTCTTCATAAATGATACCAATACGGCAATCTTAAATTGGGCTACTGCTATGGAGTATTTACTTTTCAGAGATGGATTGATGAGTGGAACTGGTAAGAATTTTATAGAAATATTACAACCGATGGGAACTAACTTCCTATTTTCTTGCATGGTCAATTGTATCATTAGATCACATATTCTAGAGTTAAAATATGGTAACTACTTAAAATTGAATTTAAAAATCAGATGTGTGTCACACGTGCAGGAAACGCTTTAGCAGCCTTTAACTATCAGCTGCCCTCGTTTCACCACGCTCGCTGGTGCTTCTAATGGTCTAGGCCTCTAGGGCTACTGAAGCTTATTTACTGCCCTTGTGAGAATGTTAATCTTCAAGCCAAAGCGATTGTTTCAATCCCAGCTACGCGAAATTTTTCAGTAATTATGAAATTAAACCAGTTATTAGCCAATATTATGTCAGAAATCTATATTTAGTACAAACCATTGAGTTGCGAACCTGGAGATTATGATTTAAGTAAGTCCAGTTTATTATCGTCCTGACACTACCAACTTATCCGTAACAAATAGAGGCGGATGAATGTCACGAACAAAGTCGACGTTGCCATATTTATAAACGTATCAACTGTCAATTTCTTGAAAATCATGACCTTATTTTTTTGGTTAACATAGATAATAGGCTAATGCATTGAGAAGGGCAAGGAAAATTATTGAAGAAGCTATATTGAAGGGGAAGGGTGATACAGATTTTAGCAAAACCAAACAAAATATTGGCTTTATTCAACTTTAAAATACAAGGCAGTAATGAATACAAAATGACGATCTTTTGTGACAGACAACGTCAAACACTATAAACATCGTTCATACTACAATCTTCAATAAATTAAGACTCAAGGAGACTATTATTACAAAGAGTGACTGAAATGATTATTTTTCCTTGCCCTTCTCGATAAATTAATCGATGATCTATTTTAACCAAGAAAAAATGAGGTTATGATTTTTTAAAAAATTGACAGTTTATACTTTTATAAATATGGCAACGTCGTGAAACTCATCCGTCTTTCAAGAAATGGTTCTAGTAGAAATGGGCGTGTATATTCATAATAAATAATAATATAATACTTGAACTATAATCGTTAGCACTATACTCCATATAATACCTTTCTTGGTGTGCGTCCAATGTTTGTGACGTATATCCGGGTTTTCGGTATATCGTTCATTTTATTTGCTATTTTGACATATAGCTAACTTTAAATTTGATAAATAAAATCATCAGGATCGTATTCAGCCAAATTTGAAAAGACCATGGAATTAATAATCACCAGAATCTTTTTTTAACTAAAAATACTTGAGAACTTTCAAGATGCTGATGTTTTTCCGTGTATCTAGGCATAGTTTAGCATTATTCAAATGATTATAACAATAGGATTAATATCTTCTGTATGTTCCTCATGGCATTACTTATTCTTTTTTCTTATTTCTTGCGAATCAAACCACAACATTTTACTTTTTATTTTTCATTAAGCTACCGAAACGTTGTAATAAAAAATAAAAAGCATAATATTGTGGTTTAATCTCCAAAAAATAAGGAAAACGAATAGGATTAATATTCACTATTGATAAATAATAATTGACCGCTAACAAAAAAGTACAGATCTGACGAGAACTGTTTGTGGGACATTAGAAAAAGACGTAAGACACATTGGCAATACTGAAGGTACGTCTGCATCCTATTTTGAAAGATGTAATTTCTCCCGATTTATAGATCCAGCTTGCGCGTAATCTAAACATCAACTACCTTTTTTCCATTCCCTCCAACGTAATGTCTTAGAAGTATATTAACAATCGATGACGCACACCAAGAAGGGTATTATGAACTCTAGCAACATAATATATTAGCTTGTTTTTAAGGAATATCTGAAGTGACTGGATTTATAAACACCAAATTTCAAGATCCAATGGAAGACCATCCCGACGTACAATTTTTCTTTGGAGGATTCCTAGCAAACTGTGCTAGAACGGGACAAGTAGGAGAAAAAATCGATAATACCTCTAGAACTATTCAAATCATTCCCACTGTTCTCCATCCAAAAAGTAGAGGTAAGTACTACGTCCTAGAACATTTTACTGTATCAAAATATCGCGAAAACTAGTGAAATTAAAGCCCTGTATTAATTTTAAAATAGTAGCTACAGTTTTTTAGAACGTTGAAGACAAACTTCAAAATACATTGGTACATCTTTAAGCTCTTATCTATTTTGATTCAGTAGAATTTTCACACAATTAACAAATGAAAGACCCAAATTAAACCTTATAAAATTGATGCCAAATGTTTATTATTTATTATTAAAGCTTAACACTAAACTTCACTACAGTTAGAAATTCACAAGAAATTATTATCAGGTAAGTTCTACCAAAAATCGATAAACATGGCAAGGTATCTCCGACATAAAAAAGTTTGGAAGCCTCTGCGCTAGAGCTTATTGTCTAAGCATCTCCTCATTATCGGACAATGTTTTTCGTGCTATAGAATGTGACAAAATGTCAATGAAATTGTTTATTTTACAGGTTCAATCCGACTGAAAGACAAAAATCCACTAACTCATCCTCTAATTTTTGCCAACTACTTCACACATCCAGATGATGTAAAAGTGATTATTGAAGGAATAAAAGTAGCTTTGAGGTTGTCCGAAACCAAAGGTAAATCATTTAAAGCCAGAATTGAAAATTATTCCAGAAATATCTAGATATTACTGTAATGATTCAACTTAAAATGTAGTTAATAGATTTATGTTTATTATTTAGCTTTAAGAAGATATGGTATACAATTGGACAGAACTCCTGTACGAGGATGTGAAAAACTCACATTTGGATCTGACAATTACTGGGAATGTGCTGTTAAACAACAAACAAGTCCAGAAAATCATCAAGCTGGAAGTTGTAAAATGGGCCCACCCACAGATCCATTAGCTGTTGTCAACCCTTCTTTACAGGTTTGTTATTAAACAATATACATTACATGAAACATTCAATGATGACAAAACATAAATTTATCAATAATAAAATATTTTAATTTTCCAAATTATTTCATTATAATCATAATGATTATTTATTTATTTATCACTTTAATTGCAACCGATTCCTTTAAGGTTTTTAAATTGTTTTTGGTTGATTCAGTATTTTTTTTTAATTTAACTTTTTCTTTTATTTTAAATTATAGTGGATTTTATCAAATTTTTAGTATTTTTTATTTTTTAGGAATAGATATATTATCATATAGATTAATTTTATTAAGATTTTGAATTATATGACAAGTGACAGATGTTGCTACATATCTCTTACACATTAGCACCTTCACCAAGAAGAGACCTACCTCTTTCTCTCTATTTCTCTCTCTTTCTCAAACATTGATTTCCCTATGTTGGTAGTTTGGTAGTGAGTGCTTATCTACTCACTCATATCATTCTAGCACTCAGCTTTTGCAATATCTTTCTATGATAAAGGTCATTTTAGATTAGACAATTTTTCGTGCAATATTTAGTCCAAGTTTTGGAACAATATTTGGAATAGATTTCTTGTGTGAAATATT
The DNA here is from genome assembly GCA_910591685.1 of Galerucella tenella. Lineage (NCBI taxonomy): Eukaryota > Metazoa > Arthropoda > Insecta > Coleoptera > Chrysomelidae > Galerucella > Galerucella tenella. The sequence goes on along the minus strand of CAJUYH010007247.1, from coordinate 1,416 downwards.
GGCCAACTGTTTTAAGCTATTTTATTGATCAATATTTAGTTCAAGATTCTGCGCAGTAATCTGATTTGATGATAAAATAAATATAAACTTTTCAAATTCAAAAATGTCGTTAGTTATGGAACCGGAACATTTGAAATATTTATTAATTTTCACGGCTGCTCATGTCACTAAGCAAATATTAATATCAAAACAGAGGAGAATGAGATTTGGCAAAATAAGTGGTTAATGAAACGGTCTAATGATGCCTAACTTTGCCAGTACAGATTCTATGGTAATCTTTTTGCCTTACATTGTACAAACAAGTATGTTTTGAGACTTTCTCAATTAACATTTCAATCTCTAGTTTATTCCAAGACATATTTTTCAACCACTTCAATACATAACCACAAATTATCAGAATTAATGACACTTTCATAGAACATTTTCAACGTGAAACAGAAACACAAACAATAAATCAAATTGTTAAGAAAATAGAACCTGTTCTATTTTTTTTACAATTTGACAGGATAGACAATTTTTAATGCAATTTTCAATTTTAGACTTAACAATTTGAATTGTTCCATAACTTGAACTAAATATTGCACAAGGAATTGTCTAATCTAAAATGACCTTAATATTAATTTTAAAAAAACTTATAGATGTGGTAACTGTAAATTTTTCAATCTAAAAATATGATCTCTTTAACCGTCTCCAAAACTTCTTTTGACTAAAACCCCGCCTGTATAAAGTTGGTAATTCATACTTAGCACTTTAACTTTTTCATAGTTAAACTCGGAAAAATCGAATACTTTCATCCGCATTCCTTCCACAGCTCCAGATGAGTTTGCCAAACTATATTTTCTTGAAGATTATATATATTTTTGATTTCAGGTGCACGGTATGGATAGACTGCGTGTGATTGACGCAAGCATAATGCCCAAAGTCACGTCAGGCAACACCAATGCGCCCTGTATAATGATAGCTGAGAAAGGATCCGATGCGATAAAATCGAGATGGCTGACGCCTGATGCTGGATATTTCTACTCAAATGTACCAAACCAAAGAAATGATAGAAATTGGGGATCATGGTAGATCAATTTTGTAAATATGTTTTTAAAGAATTTTTTATTTATATTAGCATTAAGTTTTAAACCCTAAACTTAATTATTGAAAATATACTGGGAATTTTTATTTTATATTTATTTTGAAAATAATAAAGATATCTTTAATTTTTGTTTTATCATTTAATAAAAATACGAGTTTGTAATTTCGTCATATTAATCCAGGCGTTATACACCAAAAATCGCCTTTTTGCGATAATCGCTGGTATCAGCTTGAAACTTTGTATAAAGGTTGCAAAAAATATGTGCAATAAAATAGTACTAACCCACAAATGCAAAACCTTGCACGACATTGTTTAAATGACAATATTGTGCT